>ML109453.1:16172-31932 GCA_003697995.1 Taxidea taxus jeffersonii | reverse complement strand
GGAAGCCGGTGTAAGATGTGTAAGTACTTAGCAATGCAAAAAAGAGTCATTCACAGAAAAACTTAGTCACTGCAGGTAAATTTTAGGGTGGGAAAGGCCTATGTTGGACCCCAGCTACATTCTTCCTCTGCAGCCTTAGCCAAGTCATAGAGTCACGTTTCTGAGCCTCAGTTTCCCATCTGTATAGTGGGACAACATCTATTTGATGGGGTCACAGTGAAGGTCCTAGGGGATGCATGTAAAAGGCCCAGCACTGTGCCCAGCACACAGTGTGTGGTCAAGAACCAGGACGTGGTGATGTGATTTCATAGTTGTGATGGCTCGTCTGATCCTTCAACTTGACCGTGCTGTGGGGTGCCCAGGTAGCTGGTTAAATGGTTATTTCTGAGTGCCCACAAGGGCCTTTTGAGGAGAGGTTAACATGTGGATCAGTGGACAGAGTAAAGCACATGGCCCTCCCCAATGCCAGCGGGCAGCGTCCAATCCAATGAGGGCCTAAGCAGAACAGGAAGGAGGAGGAAGTTTGCATTTGCTCTCTGCCTGAACACCTGGGCTAGAAGAGCCATCTCTTGGCTCCGCCATTTGTTCTCGGACCTGCAGATCCGGACAGAAATCTACACCACGGGCTCCCTGGCTCTCAGGCCTTCAAACTACCCACCACTGGCTTCCCTGGGTCTCCAGCTTGTAGATGGCAGATGGTGGGACTTAGCTTCCTACTCCCATGAGCCAATACTGTATAATAAATGTCTTTCTGGAGAGAGAGATATACATATCCTATTGGCTCTGTTTCTCTGGAGAGCCCTGACGAAGAGATGGGTCGGGAGACCCCTTGAAGGAAGGTGACACAGGAGGACATGCGTCTGTCCATCACAGGGGACATTTGCTATTTGAGTTTTCCTTCCTGACCCACATCTCCTTTTAGGGGACGTCTGAGCCAAGTTCCAGAGGAATCGGAAAATAGATGGGTACTTTAAAAAGCTCTCCAAAAAGCGCAACATTTTTAGATGGGTCCCAAGTTCCAACAGCTGGCAGCCGGTTCCCATTGTAAAACACTGGTACGAAAGCATCTGTCTCCATGTGTGCACATTCGTCGAGGCGCAAACTTATGCAATCGCTACACGGGTCTGCAAGATATATACGCTCTGGTGAGTGTGGGTGTGTGCCTGTGCGTGTTTGGGTCTGTGGATTTCTGAGATGGGTTGTAGACACCAGATGTGTGTACCGTACGTGTGTGTAAATAAAGAGAGTGAGATGTACACACCAGCACGGCTCTACCTGCTCCCTGGGCTTTCTCCGCGTGGATTCCTTGAAACTTCCCAAATTTCTGAGCTCAGCAGTCAAGAGGTTAATGAACACGCTCTCTTTCCCATATGCACTGAACAGATAATTTTCTTTTGCTCTTTATGATAAGTTGAAAAAGCATTTGAGTGACAGGACAATTTGTCAATCAACTGTAAAGTAGAAGGGGAACCTCGTCTGCATAATTTTGTACCCAGAATCCAAAGTGACCTCTGGCTGTACGCCAAGCCGGGACAGCGAAGGGGGTGAGGCTGACAGCACCTGTCATATCCACACCTATTTCTAGCTCCCAGGCCCGCCTCCTTCCAACGTAGCCTCTGAACCTGCTCAAGAGGGTTTGCCAAAAGGCAGAAGATTCCGCGCGGCCTTACTCTGCAAAATCCTTCTGTGCCTCTACCCTGCCTTGAGCCAGATGGCCCAGGTCCTTTCCCATCTGGACCTGCCCCATCTCCATCCCTCCTGCCCTGTGCCTCTCCCCAGCCCGGTTGGCTACTGGCTGTACCCCCTACAGGCCAGCCGCCATGCTAGTCCTCCTCCTGCGAATCTCAGCTTCCTCTCTGCCCGCCACCTGGAGTTCATTCAGTCCTTCCACAAAACTGGTGCGGAACGTGTGCTGTGAATCAGGCCTTGGGGCAAGCATGGGGAGACCGACACAGCCCCTGACCTCAGAGAATGTCCATCCTCTGGAAGGATGGCCGACCCTCTCCTGCCTCGTGCTCACCTGGAAAGCCCTCACCTCCCGAGGCTGGGCTCAAGTGCCCACCGTCCACCGACTCACACCACTTCCTCTCCACCTTCACAGTGTCCAGTAAAGAACTGTCCCTGTCATACCTGTGTCCCCATTAGACTGAATCCTACAGTCTCAGCATCAGACCCCTGCTCCTCACGCAGAGCACATGGCATACACTCTGGAAAATTTTTGCAGACTAAGTGAACCAGTCAAACAACAGATCAGAGAACAGAAGAATGAGGGATGAGTGAGGGTGTTCGAATGGCCAGCGAGGCCCTGGAGAGGCATGGCCTGGAGACAGCCTCTGGGCACCTGCCTCCAAGGCCCCTGGATGTCGGAACACCAGCATCGTTATGATTGATTCCTTACAGTTCCATTTCAACTTTCCATCTCACCCTGGGTATTTATAAGTCTTGTTTTGACTTTTCGTAACAACTCCACAGAGTGAGGACTATGGCTACCCTGGAGTGTCATCGAGGTTAGGCGATCCCCCGCCCAGGGTCCCCCAGTTGGGAGGAGGCAGAGATGGGTTAGAGCTCTGGCTGTGCGGGATCCAAAGCCCCTGCACTTCCCCTTCCCTGCACGCCCCCATCTGCGCCTGCACTTGGGCTCTGAAGGTCATTTTGGTCATCTCGGGTCTCCGCCAGGGACCCTGGGCTGGCTGCCCTCTTGGCTAGTGCAAGACATCTTTCTCCAGCGGACTGGCTTCTAGGGCATTTGTCCTTTCAGGGGATGGCTCTACTAAAACCTGAATTATGGAAATAGGTTGTCAATGACCCCGAGTGGCTGTGTAAAAGGATTACCGCAACAGTCACAGTGAAAAGAAAACTTTATTTTCACCACTTTCCAGTAAAAGCTAATTCAGAATAACTCTATTTAATAGTTATTTTATGCTGAAATACTGAATACCTCGGGGAGTCTTTTAGGGATTTTAAAGTCTCTTTATTTATAAATGATTCATGCTGCATTTTCAGAAAAACCTACAATTAGTGTGGGTAGCACAGAAGCTCCTTAGGGAAAGGTAAAAAAAAAAAAAAAAGAAAAGAAACACAGAAAAAGAAAATATACATGCATTCTTTGCTCCCTTTTATCCATTGTTGTTTTGCAGTGGACTATAAAAAGAGAACTGAAGGAAAAAGGCAAGGAGATATTTTGTCTAACCTTTTAAATATATGCCCCGTTTGACAGTATGTACAGTAGTTGTTCCCGTGATCTGCTCAGCCCACAAAATTCTTTTAATGCGCGTTTTAATCTGGCATGTGCTCTCCCTGCCTGCAGAAGCTTAAAGGCGTCAGGGATGCTTTGGGAAGACCCCCTCTTGGCAGCATCTGAAATGAGCCTCCTGGGAGAGAGCTGTGGCTTTGGGGGTCAGCCAGGTGACCCAAAGGGACAGCAGGGGAGAGCCTCCCGATTCTTGATCTAAAGCCACCCAGGAGGAAGCCCGTGCAAAGCAGCTCCAAGCTCCCAGCCCTTTCTGAGCCTCTATTTACTCTCCCATCCAGTGGGTTGTATCATACTCCCCTCTTGGGGTTTGGCCATTCGGTCATTCATTGAATGCCCCCTTGGGAACACAATACAGTCTCTGGGTCTAGAAGCATGTGGTCTGATGGAGAAGATGGACAAAGAAAAGTATTGAGGGTGGAACAGAGGCTACTGGAAGCCCAGTAAGCACAGAAGGACATGAGACCCAGATGCAGGAGTCAAGGAAGGCTTCCTGGAGGAAGGCATCCAAGTGATGCCTAAATCCATCCAAGTGATGCCTAAATCAAAATGTAAAGGATGAATGGACAAAAAGGGGAGCAATGTTATGGGGCTGGAGGTACCCTCCTGTACAGCAGTCTGGGGACCAGAGAGAATGAAGCCTGGGCAGGACCCCGTGAGTCGTTCAGCCCTGCTGGAGGAATCCAGCCTCAGAAATAGGAAGGTGATAAAGATGAGCTTTAGAGGATCCACAGGACGATTACTTCAGTAAGAGGATTTTGTAAACTCCGGGGCTATAGAGCCCTGCACAATGTAAGCTATTATCTGACATGATTACCTTCTGGACAGATCTGGGGAGGGAAGCGGGGAGTGGTCGAACTTGGAGATGGAGCTGGAATTCGCCTATGTCACTAACAAAGGAACTGAATCCTCTTCCTCCGAGTGTGCGTGCCCCGTGCATTTTTCTCCGTGTGCAGGACTGACAGAGGCTTACCTCAGCCATCCGTGCACTCATTTGTATGCGAAATCAGATGTTTTATTTTTGTGTGTGACTGGTACTGGGGGTTTATTGGAAGTAAATCTAGCAGAACTCAGAGTTGTTGAAAACCACAGAAAAAGAAGAGGAAAAATGTCCATCCCGAGCACCCTGCAGAATCCACGCCCAGGTTCCCTCTTCCCCCAACTGGACATATCTCATCCCTGTCATTTATACCTGTCTCTCCTGAGTCAGCAAATACACGGCCAGTGCTGGGAAAGAATGGTCTATGCATTTAACCCAATGAATTATTTTCAATTAAATGAGTATTCTTTGAATCTCAGCTACGTGCCAGGCAGTGTGGAAAATGTAGCAATGGGGTGCCCGGGTGTCTCAGTCTGTTAAGTGTCAGACTCTTGGTGTCAGCTCAGGTCATGATCTCAGGATCCTGAGGTCGAGCCCCACATTGGGCTCCATCCTCAGCAGGAAGCTTGCTTCTTTCTCCCTCTCCCTTCACCCCTCCCCTGCTCACAGGCAAGTAAATAAATATTTAGAAGAAAGAAAGAAAGGGAGGGAGGGAGGAAAAATGTAGCAAGAAGGCAGAAATAAGAGACCTCGTCCCTTCAAGGAGATGTCACATGAGGCTGGGACAGAATGCATGGCTCCCCAGGGACAGGTGCAGAATAGGTCAAGGTCTGGAGGGCAGATCAGGTAAAAAGCATGACCTCTCAGGTGGAGGTGGGTTCTGACACTGAGCCGGAGTCTGCCAGAGTGTGAGAGACCTCACTTAACAGGCTCAGTTTCCTCATCTGTAAAATGGGGACAACAACCCTACTATGCCTACCAGTAAAGTGATCAATACACATAAAGCGTTTTGAATAGCATCTGGCACATTGTAAGTGCTCAGAAGTAATTAATCTCCTTCTTTTATCATCGTGGCAATGATTATCATCAGTATTGCAGATAGATTAGTAAACGATAAGCACAGAAAGTCCAGATGTGGAGCCTCTCTCCTCTCTATATACCCAAAGACCAAAATGCACGTCCACCTGGAACCTGGCTCAGGAACGCTCACAGCAGCATTATTCCTAAGAACCATAATGTAGAAGCAACCAAATGGCCACCAGCTGATGAGTGGAGACACAGAACGTGCTGCGGCCAGTCAGTGGAATAACATACAGTAAAAAAAAAAAAGAATCTCTGATACACATTACAGTGTGGGTGAGCCCCAGAAACATGATGCTGAATGCAATCAACCAGTCACAAAAGACCACACGTGGTAGGAGTCCGTTTACACAAAATGTCCAGAATAGGCACATCCCCAGAGACAGAAAGTAGACTGGTGATTGCCTACAGCTGAGAGTATGTGATTGCTAATGGGCAGGGGGCTTATTTTTCAGATAATGAAAATGCTCTTAACCTCCATTGCGATGACAGTTGCACAAGTCTGTGAATATACTAAAACCGTAGAATTGTGCACTTTTTTAAGTTTAAATTTTAGGTAGTTAAGAGACAGTGCAATATTGGTTTCTGGAGTAGAATTTAATGATTCATCACTTACATACAACACCCAGTGCTCATCATAACAAGTTCCTTCCCTAATCTCCATCACCCATCCAGCCCGTCCCCCCCCACAACCTCCTTCCATCAGCCCTCAGCTTATTCTCTACCGTTAAGAGTCTCTTATGGCTCGTTTCCCTCTCTCCTTTTTTTTTCTTTTCCTCCTTCCCATATGTTCATCTGTTTTCTTTCTTAAGTTTCACATATGAGTGAGATCATATGGTATTTGTCTTTCTCTGACTGACTTATTTCACTTAGCATAATATCCTCTAGTTCTATCCATGTCATTGCAAATGGCAAGATTTCATTCTTTTTGATGGCAGAGTAATATTTCAATATATATGTATATGTATATACATATACATGTATATGTGTATACATATGTATATATATATATATACCATATCTATGGGTGAATTTTGTGGTGTATGAATTATTTGTCAATAAAGGGAGAAGAGGAAAAGGAGGAGATATGTAGGAGATGTGGAACCAGAAACCAAATCTCACAAAGAATGAAGAGACCAGGAAGCAGCATGGAGGATGAACATGGTGATTGGTGGTCACATTCTTGACATCTAACACCATGTGTCAGTCCTTTGAAGAACTAAAAGTGAGAGGGCAGCAGACAGGTTTGAAAGCTTTGACTTTCAGTCAGTATTGCATGAGCCTACTGATGTCCCCAGCTGCTCTGAGTGCTGGCAGTGCTTTTGTCAAGGGTATCCCAAAGGACATGATGAATGCATGCATACTGAGAGGTGGAAAGACCTGGGACCAATAACGTCTCCCCTGAGACAACTAAGTCTGATGGGTCCTTGGTGAGTACGTTGGGTGGGTTGGAGGCAAGGAGACCTGGAGAGCATCTAGGCATGACACCAAGGCAGGGAAGTCCAGGCCCTTAGGATGCTCACAACCAGTGGGGTTAACCAATACACCCAAGTAAAATTACACTTTACTTTCAGAAAGTCGTTTCAGAAAGTGCCACAGAGTCAATAAAGCAAAGAGATGTGGGGGAGAATGATTACAGGTAGGTGGTCAGAAAAGGCCTCTTTGAGGATGTGATGTTCAAGCTGAGACTTGACGGTAATGAGCCATTATGCAAAGACCCGGAGTAAAAGTGTTCTAGACAGGAGAACAGATGTGCATTTAAGCAGAGCCCAGGTATATTCCTGATCGGAAGTCTAGACAGCTATAGAAATGAAAGGAGAGAGATCCATTTGCACCAGAATCATCAGGGAAAGCTTCAGGGAAGAGGCAGCCTTCAAGCTGAGCTTTAAAGAATGGTTTAGATTGTTCTTTGCCCATGAAAGAAGTAACAGTATCTTTCTTTCATGAACAGGTCACTGTAATGCAAAGGCAGGGGGTGTATTAGTCAACTACTGTTGTGTAAGAAGCAACAGCCATTTATGATTGTCCACGCATCAGCAGGCTCATCTTGGTCAGTCTTGACTGGGGACGCTCTGCTCCATGTGTCTCTCATCTTCCTCCCAAGACCAGAAGCCATATTCCTCCCATGAAAAAGGCAGAACCACAATGGTTAAGTAGAAACAGGCAGGCCCGATTGAGGCTTAGACTCCAAAGTGGTCCACCATCATATCTCCCTCATTGTATTGGATGAAACAAGCCAAATGGCTGAATTAAAACTGGAGGTGGGGGGTCTTCTCTGCTTTTGTCGAGGGTATCCCAAAGGACATGATGAATGCATGCATATTGAGAGGTGGAAAGACCTGGGACCAATAACGTCTCCCCTGAGACAACTAAGTCTGATGAGTCCTTGGTGAGTACGTTGGGTGGGTTGGAGGCAAGAAGACCTGGAGAGCTTCTAGGCATGACACCAAGATGACAAGGGGAAACATGGCATTTGAAATAATATCTTTACTGTGTGACAAATACACAAAGCTCTTTTATATGTGTGGTGACATCAGAGCCTTAAGCCACTCAGTAAGATTTTCATGAAAAAAACATTCTCTCTCCTTCCTAGATGAGTAAACTGAGGCTCAGAAAAGTAAACTGCGGGCCCAGGATCCCCTTGTTTGTAAGCGGAAGGGGAGGGACACAAATCCAGAATCCTGACTCCAAGCAAGAGGTGGTTTCTGCTCCTCTCTGTGGTTTTCTCCCTGTTGACATACCTTTGATTTGGAGGAACCAAAACTACAGACATGAGACACAGAGATGAATGTGAGCAATGACAGTGGGACGTGTTGACCTGGGATGGGACTTGCCAACATGCTCTGGGCTCTCTGCAGTTCCCAAGTGATTGGAGCAAGAGGGTAATAAGCATCCATGGCCCTTGCCCCCTCCACAGAATTAACTCAACTCTTGGAAGACAACAAAGCTCTTAAAAGAAAACATGGGAGAAGCTCTTTGTAACTTTGGGTCAGGCAGAGGCTTCCCAGATGTGACACCTAAAAGCATGACCCATGAAATAAAAAACTGAGACAGTGGACTTCATCAAAACTAAGCCCTCTGTTCTTCAAAAGACACTGTTAAGAGAACAAAAAGACAAGACCCAGACCAGGAGAAAATACTTGCAAAGCACATGTCAAGTAAAAGGCTTTGCATTCAAAGTAGATGGAGAACTCTCAAAATTCAATACTAAGAAAACCAACAACCCAACTTGGAAAAAAAAAATGGGCAGAAAATGTGAACAGACATCTCACCAAAGAAAATACAAAGATAACAAATAAATGCAAGAAAAGATTCTCAACATCATTAGTCACTAGGAAAACACACCCCAAAGCCAAGGTGAGATGCCACTACACACCTGTCTGAAAGGTAAAGGTTAAAGGAGGAATGTGATCCCAAGGGTCCATGAGGGTGTGGAACACCTGGAACCCTCCAAGGTTGCTGGTGCAGCAGCAACATGGTGGAGGACACCTTGACAGCTTCTTCCAAAGTTAAACCTAACACTTACCGTCCAAGCCAATGATCTGATTTTCAAGTATTTATCTGAACAAAGTGAAAACCTGTGTTCACATAAAAAGCCTGTAGGAGAATGTTTATAGCAGCTTTACTCATAAGCACCAAAACTTGGAAATAATCCAAATGTCTCTCAACTGGGGAATGAATAAACCTAGTAGTACGTTCATACGGCGGAACACTATCCATCAATGAAAAAGGAGCAAACTAGCTACCCATACACACAACGACCTTGGTGAATCCCAAAGTCATTACACCAAGTGAAACCAACCAGACTCAAAAGGCAAAATTCTGTACTATTCTGTAAATTGTCACAAAGTAACTGTAACAGATCAGAGGTCACCAGGGGCTAAGGAGCGAGGGAAGGGTTGGCAACACAGGGACACAGGAAAGTTTTTCACGTGATAGAAACTGAGTTCCACATCTTTGGGTGGTGTTGACACCACTGACTATATTTGCCAAAACTGACGGAACTACACACCAAAAAGGGTGAATTGTACATGTGTAATTATACCTTCATGTTAAAGGAAGGGGGGGATATGAAGTCATTATTAATGTTTTAAAAATCCATAGGAAGGAGCACTTGGGTAGCTCAGTTATTTAAGCATCTGCATTTGTCTCTGGTCATGTTCTCAGGGTCCTGGGATCAAGCCCCACATGGGGCTCCCTGGTCTGTGGGGAGTCTGCTTCTCCCTCTGCTCCTCCCCCAGCTTGTGCTCTCTCTCTCTCTCTCCCCCCCATAATAAAGAAATTAAATCTTTGTTAAAAGTCAAGCAGAGAAAGTCAATTATCATACGGATTCACTTACTTGTGGAGCATACGGAATAACACGGAGGACACTGGGAGGAGGAGAGAAGTGAGTTGGGGAAAATCGAAGGGGGAGAGGAACCATGAGAGACTGTGGACTCTGAGAAGCAAACTGTCGGTTTTGGAGGGGAGGGAGTGGGGGGTTGGGTGAGCCTGGTGGTCGTATTAAGGAGGGCACGTATTGCACGGAGCACTGGGTGTGGTGCATAAACAATGAATGCTGGAACACTGAAAAGAAATAAAATGAAATGAAATGAAATAAAATAAAATAAGATAAAATAAAATAAAATAAAAATCCATAGGAAGATGGAAAATCACTCCGTTAACAGACGAACCTCCGCTTCATAAAAGGCAATGGAATGAGTCTTTGAACATGATGGCCTTTCATTTCTAACATCCAAACTAAAGTTGTAGAAAAACAATAATTTGTGTTGAGGCAAAAAAAAAAACCACATCAAAATGATGTTGGATTTTAATTTTTTATAAGGGAAAGAGAGAGAGACCCAAATACTGCACTGCCACCCACTCTGTGCCCACACAGCGCTTGAGGCTGGGGCCTTGCCTAACTGCAAGGTGGAAATGAGGCCACCACTTAGACTAACTTTCTTCTCCTAGTTTCCAAGTTTCGCTTCCAAAACTCCTTGTCAGGGAGCAGCACGATGCTCGTGTTCCTTCCCTTCGTTCCCCTCCCCCAAAATGTTCATAATTCAGCCAGTCAGGTGGTCGACACGACAGCAAACTCTGGGTTGACTGCTTTTTTTTTCCTCCTAAATTGACAGAATCAAATAGTTATTTATTTATTTACTTACTAATAATTTATATCCTGTCTCCTTCCAAAAAGGATCTGAGTGCCTCACTGGATGTTTTGGCATTCCCTCCCAAAAGCGTAAGCAACTCGAGGAAGAAAATTACCACTGGAAAAGTGGTCTTTGGTTTCATTCCAGGATCCACGGAGTCGCACGGAAATGCGTAATGAGCCCATTACTGCAGAATATGAATAATGGAGAGTCCGCCCCGGCTGCTATGTTAAAGCTGGATCTCAGCTACGAAACCACATCTGCAAGGCTGCCTGTACAGGTGAGGGAAGGAGATGCGCTGGTTAATTGGGGCCCAAAGACTTGACACGTTGAAGAAATGGGTGCTTTCTTCCCTGAGCAGGTCAATTAAGCTAAAAAGTAGCTTCCAACCATTAAATGTCATCTATGGACCAGCCCTTCACATACACAGTTTCAACAACCTGGCAGAGGAGACACCGGGAGCCGATGGAAAGCGAGAGGCCCCTATGGGCAGGTAACTTGCCTAGGGTCACAGAGTGGGTGAGCAATCATGCTAGGATTTTGAACCCAGCTCTTTCTGAATCTGGAGCCCATGTTCACCTCCTTCTCCAACTTGCCTCTGGGCATTTGAGTCCAACCTCCGTGGCTGGCACCAGCTGTCTGCAGTGATCCGGTTTATTAAGTGACAGTGACACCCGTCCCTTGTGTTGGAACACAGCAAGCATGGCTTCTCACCATAGCTGCTCTGGGATAGGTTGATTTCAGCCACGAGCAATAGCAAAGCCGAATTCGAACCAGCTTCAACAGCTGAGATGATGGGTTACCCCACACACACACAGCGAGAGGCAGGGCAGGTTCCAAGCACCATATGTAGGGGATCTTCTTTGCTCTTCCAAGATTCCCTCTGCTTGGTCCTTTTCCAAGGGTGTCCAGGCAGGAACCAGGATGCAACCGTTCTGGGGATCTCTCCAAAGGAAGAAATGGGACCATCTCCCTAGGTGCAAGAGAATCTTTCCTCAGAGACCCAGCAGCTGCCATCGCCTCTAGACTCACTGGCTGGGACTGGGTTACAGAGGCAGGCACTACATCACATACCCATTCTTCAGCCACCTACTGACAAGGAGAAGGGGATGAACATGGACGTTGTAGGAGAAACCTGATAGATACCTTTGAGTCCACTTTGTCCTCCTGGACACTCAGGAAGACTGCACTCCCAGCCTCTCCAAAAGTTCAGAGCAGGCCGTGTGACCAGCTCCCTCCAAAAGTAGGTGAGAAAAGTGATCCCCTTCCAGGCCCATCCCTACGACGCCCTGTGTGATCCTCCAGGCTCTCTCATGAGCAGCTGGATGCAGAGGACCCAGCAAAAGCCCTAAGAGGAGACACACTGTAGGATGTGACAATCTGCTGAAAGCTCACCTCCCAGTCTAGATGCTGAAGATGTGCCACTGAGATTTGGGGGTTCTCTGTTTCTACAGCTAGCAGTGATGACCCTGACTGATCCAGGCGGCCTGGGTGGAATAGAAGTGGAGAGTCAACCAGAGTAACCACAACATCGCTCGGGTTACATGTGTCACACACACGGCAGAGAGGTGTGAGGTCCGGGATCTCCCATGGCCAGGGGGACAAAAAGAAATCTTTAGTGAGCACTTCTGAACGTCAAAGTGGAACAATTACAGGACAGCCTTGGAGCATCATGTTACTGTCAGTGTGACGTTGGGCAAGTCACTCCCCAACTCTGAGCCTCGATTTCTCCACGAGAACAGGATGGTGAAGGGTTTCTCCAGGCTCCCCGTGGTTCAGAGGAACTCAAGGGACCCATCTGCTCCTGTCTTGCATGGTTGCAAGACGGGAGGCAGACGGTCAGATAGAGAGATTTGGGAAGAGGGCCATTTTTAGAACCAGAGTCCCAGCAACCACTTCTTAGAATCTGCATCGAGAAAACTCAGGCCACCCAGCAACTGTGGGACAGTAACTTTCTGTGGGTATTTATCCGCAGGGCGGGAGCTTCTCTTATTGAAACAATTATCCCAGTGTATTTCACATAATTCTTATAAAACATGATTTTCATAATTCCGATCAGGGATCCAATTAATATAACTAGTATTTATTGTGACTGCCTAGGCATAAAAACCCCACAAATCAAACTGATTCCCCAAACCCCCTTAGATCCCCGCATTGCTAAGTAACATCCATTATACTGTTTTATAGTCACATTTGTATTTTTTATTATTAATGCTATCAATACAATATTTATTCACCATGAAATAGCCTTCCACTTAAGAGGGAAATATCTTTATTTGTAAGTGCTCCTAATGATCTCATGCTACATACACACTGGCTGAGGTATTTATGACTGGGACACAAACTATCTGAGTAAAAATAGTGTCTGCCAGTTACTGAAGGCCTACAGAGTCCCGGCTTAGGCCATGCCTCCATTATCCATTCCATCTATGCAATGCGACCGTGGTCCCTGGCAACCCCATTTTACAGAAGGGGATACTGAGGCTCAGGAGGGAAGAAGTAACTTGCCAAATGCCCCACAAACCACCAATGAGGAACTAGGTCTTCTGCTCAAAGACTCTATTCAGACAAGATGCCAAGTGCCTTTCAATACTGAGCAGAGCAAGGTAAAGTGCTCGAGACCGGGGCACAAGGAAGCATGTTGTTAGCTCAGTCTATGGATGTCTTCAGCTTCCTCATTTACTCTTCAACCAGAAATTGTCAACATATCCATTTCGCTGATGTGGGACTTTGGACCATGGGAGCAATGGCAAACCAGCTCTACGCGCCGGCAGGCTTGGGAGGACCTTGCACCCCTGATCTCTCACCGTGTTGGATGACACCAACGTAGGTCTCTGAAAATGTATTTTTCCTCTGGCTGGGAAGCAAAAAAAAAAAAAGGCAGCTGACACCACGTTGCTCTGTGATTTCCCAAGAATTAGTAACACTTGGATAGAAAATTTCTTGGTATCTTTCAATTTCTCCATTTCATGCCCCTGTACATTTCAACCCCTGCCCATAGTAAACTTCCCCAGCCTTAACCACTCCTGGGCACCTCAAATAGCATGGCAAGGCTAGCCATAAGCAGGAAAAAATAAATAAATAAACCAACAACTAGGTTTGCCAGATAAAATACAGGATGCCCAGTGTCTAGGTCAGCTTGGGCTGCCATAACAAAAGGCCCTAGATTGGGTGACTTAAACAACCGATACTCTTTTTTTTTTTCCATTTTAGAGGCTAGAAGTCCGAGATCAGAACGCTCGCATGGTCGTTTTCTAGTGAGGGCACGCTTCCTGGCCACCTTCTGTCTGCATCTTCATATGGTGGGGAGACGGGCACACTTGTCCCATCGTGAGTGTCCTGCTCTCAAGACCCCATCTAAACCTAATTATCTCTTAAAAGCTCTACATCCAAATACCATCACATCCGGGGGTCTGGCTTCAGCACACGAAACGGTAGGCATGGAGCACAATTCAGCCAGTTGCATGTGAATTTCAGATAAGCAGCAAATAATTTTTTAATATAAATATGCCCCCAGAAACTATGTCTCCAATTCAAATTCCACCGGATATTTTGGGGTTTTATTTGCTAAACCTGGTAACCATACCAACAACGTTAAAGAGAAAATTTCTGCTGTCTTAATGCTACCTCCTCCTCTTGTCCCCTCTGCAGAGTCCCTCCAGGCCTGAAAAGATCAGCGTGCATGGCCAGGCTTTCCTCGAGCACAGACCGAACCCCATTCCAACCCTCCTCAGCTGCACGGGGGCGGGTGAGACAGGCAGGCCTCTGGGGACGCTGCCATCTCAGACTGGCCAGGGCCAGTCATACACACCTCACCTGCAACGTCCCGCCGCTTTCTGGGACAGCCCACAGCACAGGGGTGGCAGTGCCCGCCATCTTGGCGATGGCTCCTGTGTACGCACTTCCACAGGGACATGGGAGCGGGCAGACTGTGCGCTCCGTGGGGTCCTGGCCTTCCAGCATCATGCGAAAGGGAGTACCCCATCCAGAAACCTCAACACACAGATGTTCCAGCTACATAACCTCAAGTAGCCTGACGGGGAATAGCAATCACAACTCCCTGATCGGTCCAGAGAGTCAGAAAATGTGGACAAGATTAATAATCAGTGCTGATCGGGGGCCAGAAACTAGGGCGCAACCTAACTCTACTATGTTCTTTTCCTGAAACCCACCCAGACCAGCAACATTACCTCTTCTACACGAGCGGACTGGTTATTCCTACAGGACAATAGGGCCATTCTTTTTTAATTATTTTGGGTCATTTTCTTTATTTCTTATTGGCATCCAACCCAAACCCTCTGCAAAGCACGGCAGAGGCAAAGACCTCTAGCTGGTAGGGTTTTTTTTTCCTTAAAAAAAGAAATGGCTGCAGATGGTACAGGCAGAAGCATGGGGGCTCCTCAAAGTACTGAAAGTGGAGCTACAGTATCTTCTGGCAGTCCCACTTCTGGGTATTTAAAAAAAAATTGAAATCAGGATCTCTAAGGGAAACCCACGCTCCCATGCTGATGACAGCACCATCCATACGTAGCACCCAAAATGTGGAAACGGCCCCAATATCCACTGCTGGATGCACACATAGGGGCGATCATAGACGCCAAGACCAGACTGAAGGGGGCCGGGGCTGGGGGCGTGGGGAAGGGACATGCGGCATCTGCTCATCTTGCAGTTCCCGTAAGTTCTAGGAATGGGCGGACATCTCTGGGTCTGTAGACAGCAACACCATATCACCCTCTTAAATATCTGTGGGGTCTCATGTTAACTGTTCTTGCCACAATAAAATAATTTTTTTAAAAAAATGGCTCAGCAACCCCAGTGAAAAAAGAAGAAAGTCAAAATGATGCCTGTGTCTGGAGGGCCCCAAAACATTGAAAAGCTAAAGACACAATAAATAGCCACCATATAGGAGAGGGGGGAAAAATCAGACCAGTGAGTTATTTTTAGATGCATTTCTCCTCACCATATAATGCAACTTTCGAGTATGGTTCTATTTTCAAGTAGAGTGAGTCCCCAGATACTCCGGTTCCCATACTGTGTGCCCATATCTTAGAACTATCTGCTTCTCGAAGATAACCAGCCATCCTAATTAACAACACAAAGTCACAGCGGGGAGCTTTCTCACTGAAACCTCAGTGGGGACCAGATAAGAAAAATATACTGTAGGTGTGGGATTGGGAGGTTTGTTTGTTTTTTTCCTATTTCCCAAATTCCTGCCAGGATTCTACTAGGTCTTATGAATTCTTGAATAATGAAACATGACACGGTCTAACCGAATGTGAGTCATCAATGTGACATAAGCAACTGCAAAAGGATTCGCTACCACCGAGCATGTCAGAAATGCACGCGGAACGCTCTTCCCCCGGCCCCGACCCCTGGGTTCCAGAGTTGGGAGATTTGGATCTGAGTCCTGACGACGGCCCGTATGAGAAGAACCATCCGCACGGTGCTTGGGCCCCTTCCCATCTGGCTCAAGAT
>ML109453.1:0-11172 GCA_003697995.1 Taxidea taxus jeffersonii | reverse complement strand
AAAAAAAAAAAGAAAAAGACCCTGTATACCCAACAACAAAACTAACACAGGGCAATATTCATCTAACTGTAAGTCTGCACAGGCATGCTGGGAGGGTGGTCTGTTCCCCAGCTCCAAAAGATTTAACCCGGAAAATTCATCAGAGTCCGACTTCAGAGACTAAATGATTTTCCTTTTTTGTTGTTGTTGCTTTTTGTTTTTGCAAAGTTAAGTTTCTTCTTTCTGATTTGTCGGGCTTTTTATCAAATGTTTTCACTGGAGAAAAACATAACCACAGACTCTCTCGGCAGAATATAAATAATGAATTTCCCCCAGATGCCGGCCTTTCAAACACTGTGGGAGTCAACACGCCCCATTTTTCCCCAAAGCATCTTCCAAAATGATTTTTCGGAAGGTGCCCCCTCCAACACACTGGGGAGGGGGTGGGGAGGAGAGCCCTGGGACCACCAGGACTGTTGCCAATTTCACAGTGGCCGAAGACAGGGCAGAGCCCCCAGAGAGAAGTTAGGGTCCCTTACAGTCATGGGACACTAGCTGACCCATCTTTCTAAAGCCAGCTGATGTCAGGGAGAGAAAACGGGAAGGGTGACTATGGCGTCCCAAGCATTTGGGAGGAAGGCCTGATGGACCAGACCTAGAGTCCGGGGTCCTGTCACCGCCAACCCACCAGCTGGCCTTGAGCAAGACGTCTCCTCTAAGTCCCCAGGTCTTCCTATGTGGTGGAGGTAATGGCATCCGCCGTGTGGGCCTGTCCTGCCGATCAGAGGAAATCAGCTCTGAGATGGAGCTCCACATCCTGAGAGGGACCTTCTGAATTCAGACCTTCTGTTACTGAGATCCTCAGAGAGGCATGACCTCCCCATCAGTTCCGCTCTAAAAAAAAACCCTCGTCCATCTGTTGTTCCAAGAAATCTCACATTCACATTGTCTCTGGGGTTTAAATTCCGGGTCTCCCCAGGAATCTGTCCCCGAGGCTCCTGAGCATCTCCCATTAAGAGACAGGAGGTCCTCCCCTTTAGCTGGGCTGCACCCCTCCAGCACCCACACCCCAGGATGGGTGAGTTGCTCCTCCCCCACTCCAGCTCCCTGTGCTCTGGCGGCACCCTGTGGGCCAGAAGTCTCCCCCCAGAAGGCTCCCTCTTCACCCCACCCAGGGAGCAGATGGGCTCTGTATTTATTGGGATCCCTGCTAGACGCTGGGATAGCAGACGCTGGTCCATAAGAAATGGCCCATAGGCTTTGTTAAGTCTGCTGATGAATGAATGAGTGAATGAGGTCAAGCCCAGAGGGTTGGCACCCTGTGAGTCCAGCCCCTCCTGACCCCCTGACTCTGACTCCAAGGCCTCACAGTGGCCATTCCACATCAGCCTCAGTGAGTCCAGTTGGAGGCTCTGAGAGGGGCAACCACTTACACATGGTCACACAGCTACAAAGGGGCAGAGCAAGACAGCAAGGTCTCAGGGGCTGCCTGAGCTGTGCCAGATCAGTACCCTCTGGAGGGCACTGGAAGCTTCTAAGTCACAGAACTTCCTTGGGATGATAGAGAGAGCAGTAGAGCCCAAACCTGTGGGTGTCCCAAAGCAGTACCTTTTAAAATTAAAGACAGCGGCACCCGGGTGGCTCAGTGGGTTAAGCCTCTGCCTTCGGCTCAAGTCATGATCTCAGGGTCCTGGGATCGAGCCCCGCGTCGGGCTCTCTGTTCAGTGGGGAGCCTGCTTCCTCCTCTCTCTCTGCCTCTCTGCCTACTTGTGATCTCTGTCTATCAAGTAAATAAAAAAAAAATTTTTTTAATTAAAGACAGACAGTTAAGGAGATAGACAGACAGACAGATAATAGATAGCTAGAAGACAGGGATAGATAGGTAGATAGATGACAGATAGATAGATAATAGGTAGATGATTGACAGATAGATTAGACAGACAGACAGAAGAATCAATAGAGTTGCCAGCTTTTGGCCAAAACTTTAAAACAAAGCCCTAGTACCACCTGCGGTCTCTCTCCTTTCATAAAGTAAAGGAGTTTGTGCACCAAATTCCAAGTCTAGGCATGGATTGTCTCAGAATGAAGGCTTCTTCTTTAAAATGAAAACGTCTGGCCTCCCAGAAGGTTTTCCAACGTGCTCACTGTCCCTCATGTTGCGGGTGCCCTGAGGAGGCTTTGCCCCACTTGCCGTGTCCCAGGACCATCCCTGGGGACACACAGACGTGCAGCTCTGTGTTGCCCACCACACCCTAGCAAGACCGACAGAGTGAATCTCTAGCACTTGTTGACCATTTTCTTGTTCAGGATGTACCCATTCCATGGGTTGGGGTTGAAGGTAGAGGTTTCCCGACCCTGTGTCCACCTGCTGGTGGTGGGACCTCAGGCCCATCATTTGCCCATCTCAGCCCACTAAGAGTCCTTATCTGGAACAACAAAGGGAAGGGCTCCTCAGGCAGCCGGAGATAACGTGCGTGGGGTTCTGTCTCTGAGCACCCCACCACTGTAGAGAATAGCCCCCCCACAAACCCCTCCTGGGGGGCTCGCTGGCCACCCCTCCCCACGGCTGTGCATGCCCCCCAGGCAGCCATCACACTTCACCCCAAAGCCACATCTGGCCTCTTGGTGGAATGAGGCAGCCCAGGAAACCTGGACTTCTGGAAAAACAAGAAGGTTCTGCACAGCATCTCATCTCTAACTTCCAAGGACCAGGGCCAGTGCAGTCCTGCCCTGTTATTGGCCAGGAAAGCTATGCAAATAACCCTTTGGTTATGAAGTCCTGCCTTCCATAGCTTTGCAGCTTCATGAGAAGAGGTTCCCATCCAATCACCAGGGAAGCACTTGGGGAAAGTGACTTGGGGATGACATGTAACAACTTTGCAAGGCAGGTTCCATCAGCCTTGGTTTACAGATAACAAAGCTGCCTCTAAATGATGAGGTAACTTGCCCAGAAAAATAGTAACTAGAAGATAGAATTCATCCCCAAGTCTATATGACCTCATTAACTCTATACCAGTAACTACTTGTCCCTGTCCCTCTTGCATGCTGACAGATGGACAGACAGACGGATGGATGGATGGATGGATGAATGGACGGACAGATGGACAGATGGGAGGATAGAAAGACAATCTATAGATAGATAGATAATAGATAACAGAGGATTCTTGTTGCCTTTAAGCCAAATCTGGGAGAAATCAGATGTTCGCCGGCTGACTCCTGGAATTTATACTTGTGTCACAGCCATCCCAAGGCAGCAACAGAAATAAAGCAGGAGATGGGTGATGATTAGGACAGAGTATCCTGTCTTTTGTCCTTTACAGACTCGCACCGAGTTTCAGGATTCGGTAAGTGTACTGATATGTTAATCCTTTTCTGATTTGACCTCTTCTATTTCCCACAACCACACAGAACCCCACTGAGCTCTGTCTTTTCTATCCTCCAACTTCGGCCTTAGCTTATACTCTGTCTTTCTGAAATTGGTAAAGGGCGAGGGAGAATTAGAGAAGACAGAGAAAGGAAGTGCAGACAGCAGGGAGGAAGGAAGGACTTCATGACAATTTCTTGGGAACGTGCTACTCAGCAGGGTGTGCCCCTCCACCTCCTCTTCTTGGGCACAGTCCCTGGTCCAGCGCACTGTCTACTGATGACCCCCACATGTGCCTTGCATCTTCTCCTTGGGAACCCCCACATGTCATCTGTTTCCCCATCCCTATTAGTGACCCTTTCCTTCTCTGCCCATGGAGTCCCCAGCCATTCCCAGCTGAGTTAAGCCCCAGCTAGAAGGGATGGCTCTGCCCCATGAGCTCCAAGAGCCCTGTCATCTGTCCCAATCCTGCAGCATTGACCAGGGCTGTCTGGGGCGCCAGTCATGGCAATGCAACAAGGCAGATGTTCAATAAATGTTTGTCGATGCTGCCACAGATGGTAACAGACAAAGATTTGGGATTGGAAAATGGGCTAACAGTGCCTGAACTGTCCAAGTGGAACACTGAACTCTAGCTCATAAATTACAAGGGGAGGAAGAGGGAAGGGAACTTGAATCAGTCCGATTCAAGTTGGGTTCTCCATAGCACAGTCATGGTCCTGACCACACGCAGCCCCATTTTACATTGTCCCCATTTCACAGATGCAGAAACCGAGGCCCAATAACTTGATGAAAGTTTCAGGATCAGCAGGCACCTGAGGAGGACCAGGTCTGCTCTGCCCTCCCTCCTTCTCTGTTTCAATAGCTCCCCACAGGGCCAATATGCTACTCAGGTTGGTCCACTCTGAGACCCACCTGGAATTCCCTGGATACACATCTTTGACCAACTTCTTCTGACCAACGTCTGTAATGTTGAAGTTCATGTCTCAGTAAGCAGCTATGGCAACTGCATATTATGTCAACCATCACACAATATTACTTGCTGCCATATTTCCCTAACATGATTTTGACAGGAAGAATTTCCATGAATGATGCGACTCAGAGTTTTGGGAGCCACGGGAGAGCTCCGAGGTCCCTTTGCATCTGACCCCTTTGTTATCGGCGTGCACCATTTATTCTTCCTTTCACTCACGCACCATGGATTTATCAAGCATCTGCCTGTGCCAGGTGTCACGCTAGGTGTCATGCCAGGGATACAAGGGTGGGTAGATTCTGACCACCGCAAAGGATTCGGTATGTGGTCGGATCAATGACCACTACACAAACAGTTGGAATAAAGCATGACAGGTATGGGGAGAGAGGGGTAAATCAGGGACGCCTGGAGGCCATGGAGCCCTAGGTTTGACACCTGTGACCTTGAAGGTTTTTCCTCAGTTTTCCCATGTATAAAACGGGGAAGAGAACTCCCTTTGCAAGGCCTTAGGAGAGCCCCACAAGACAAAGTACAGAAGCTGCAAACACTCAGGAGAGGCTCCATGGAGGAGGCCATAATGGCTGGAAGGTGGGGGGTGGCTACTCACTAGTCCACCAGCCTACCAATTCTGTCTACTCACAGCAATGCATTGCACAAGGGGCAAAGATCTGTGCAAGAATGGAGTCCATAGTGCCAGGTGCAGAAGGGGCTGGGATGGTCCAAGTTAAGGGGGCAGGAGTAGGTGGAGGGCATAATGGAGAATTAACATAATGATAACGGTAAGAACCATCAGACCATAGCTCTCAGCTCTTAAGCGGACGCTGTGCTGAGTGCTTTCTGTGTATTACATCTCTTGGACTGACCAACCACCCAGGAGATAGGTTCTGTTCCAAATCCATTACACAGATGTGGAAACTGAGACACTGAGAGCTGCAGAGTCAGGAGGCGGTGCATGCGTTGGAGGCCAGGACAAGGGAGTGACTGGGTTCCACAACTCCTCAGGACCCTCATGTGCCCACGGGCTTTGCTGCTTTAACTTCTTGACAATAATTTCATCACAGCCAAAAAAAAAGGGGGGAGGGGGCATTCACATTGCAACGTAAAATTTGTTCTTGATCTCCTGAGCTAGATTATGCACATGGAGTCCTGCTTTCACACCTTTTTGACATTTGTGCTGCTTAATTAAGAAAGAGACTGGCTGCCACAGCAGGCCTCTTATTTGTTCTACAGCAGCAGAGGTGGAGGAAAAGGTCCTTGAAAGGCACAGCCATAGTCCCAAGGGCTCAGAGAGGGGTTCAAACCAGAAGCTTTGCTGCTGGAGGCCAGCTCCCCTTCAATGGACCATGCACCAGGCTGCAGGGCTCACCCTGCATGACCATGCAGGACCATGGCTCACCCAGCCCAGAACCTCCATCCCCGGGGCCAGGGGCAGAGGAAGAGGGCGGGTCTTGAGTCTGGGCAGCCTTGTGCAAGAGCTGTGAACGGTGCCCACAAATTAAGAGCTCTTCCTGCGGCGCTTGCTGTGCTAAGAAAGCCCTCAGAGGGCACTGTCTCCTGAAAGCCACTTGGCTACTCTAAGCAGTGGGCACCACTGTTGTTCACCCCATTGAAAGACAGAGACCCTGCAACTGTGGCTAAGCGGCCATGCCAAGATCCCATAGTTAACAAAGGATAGAGCCAAGCTGCAGATCCAGAGGTCCTTCTTGGAGCCTCTCCCCTTAACCACTGCTCTGTGCAGGTGTGGCCTTGTCCAGGCTGTGCACCTGTGGGCAGGCCATTCATCCCCTCTCTGCCTCATTGCCTACATCTTGCAAGTGGGGATGATAAGGGCCACCTTTCTAAGTTGTGGGGACATGCCAGGACATCTTCTCGTGGTGGTGCCTGGAACGAGGTCAGGTTTCCATCAACCTGAGCTGTGTTTCTGCAGGAAAGGGGTTGTCTGGGGCCGCCATATGAAGCTTCACTGACTGGGGCTGGGGGGGGGCTCGCACAGCAAAAACTTATTCTCACGGTTCTAGAGCCTGGACCTCAGAGATCAAGGGGAAGCCAGGGCTGGTTTCTCCTGAAACCTCTCTCCTTGGTTTACAGCTGGCTACCTTCTCCTCCTCTGCAAGGACACCGGCCAGACAGATTAAGGCCTGCCCCATAGGAATCACCCACTAAGGACCCTGTCTCCAAACACAGTCCCACTCTTGAGATAATAGGGGCTATCATCCCAGCATCTGAATTTTGTGGGGACACAATTTGGTCTACAACACTGGGAAAGCTGGACAATCTCTCTTTCAGCAAATGATCCTTTCATTCTCAATTCCTTTGTGTTGGCTTAGATGGGCCCACATCCACTTTCTACTCAATGGTGACTATGGATATTGAACAGGGATTCTGCCACGTGGTACAGGGACAAAGCTGAGTCTCCCTGCATCCCTGCCTTCCAGGAGCTAGCAGTGTCCCCAGTGACTGAGATGTGTATCCTGACTGGTAGTTCAAAACCTTTGTAACAGTTAACTGCCCCAGTTACTCAGCCATAGAGGTCAATGCCCAAAAGCTGAATGATTGGCCCCAGACCACAGTGACCATGTCTTGAATCCTAGAGCTCTGATCACCATTCCAGGGCAGTTCCCAGGCTGAGATGTTCATTCTCCAGTCACACATTCCATTCAACTGGTCAACAAGGGTTTATTGAGCTTCTACTTTGTGCCAAGCTTCTATGGATTTTACACAAAAGCAGAGGGTGACGGGATGCAGAGGACAAGACAAACCAAAGAATCACAAATTGTACAAAGAAACAGGACCATGTAATTAGAGGGAGAATGCCTTGAGACAGCATGACCTGAGCAGGTCTCTCAGAAGAGGTGACCTTTAAGGGAAGACCAAAGGAGGCAAAGAAGACAGTGCAAAGGCCCTGGAGTATCTTCGCCTGAGCTGACGTTGACAAGGAGGGGGGGCCAACTCACACATGACCTTGGAAAATACTATTCTAAATATTATAGAAGTAAGAATAAGCGGGACTTGCACTAAGAGATTGAGAACTCTTTGTTCGGTTATAATCAGTACTCTTTCTGATGTTCACTTTAATCTGTGGTAGGCAACGGGAGTGGGTGTAAATGGTATTTAAAGCTTAGACTTTCTGAATCCACAGCCTACTTCTTCCTTGCAGGGAGCACGAGGGGAGGCTGCTTGGAACATAAGGGATCCCAGTGGAAGCCTCATTCGGGTCAAACCAAGCACACTCTACTATTCGAGCTGCATCTGTGGGGGACCCAGGGTGACCTTGGCTTCCCAGCACCCCCCGGGGGTGCAGATCAGGTTTGGGGTTTCATGGGGAGGTGGCGGTGCCCCCTGGCTGTGGTTGGGGCTGGACGAGGCAGAGCTAAGAGCAGCGGAGGAGCCGGAGCGTGGGAACCGGGTGCCCTCCAGGCCGGCATCTGCGAGAGCTGGAAGGGGAGAAATGGGAGGCCACAGTCCCGTCTTGCAGCGCCTGCTGACAACACGAGGCACATCACGCCACCGTAAAACAGCAGGACTCGTTTCTGAGTCCTAATTGACGAACAGCTGTGCTGTAATAGACTACACCGCCTAGTTCGCTGGTCTCTCCTCAGGCCACCCCGAAATGAAGGCTCCCCAGGGAACCAGGAAAAACAAAGTTTGCCCCTGTGCATGTCGTGGGGGTGGGAGTGTAAAATTGTTAATAAATTAATAAATGGTAAGTGAATGACTCAACCAAATGGGTTTTAGAACACTGGTTTCTTCCCTTATTATTGGCCATCCCATGATCATTGCCGCAAAGAACATCAGCAGGTCCCCTTAAAGAACCAAGAGGTGACAAAAGCTGGAAACAGTGAGCAGCCAGTGCTGACCCTGTGTCATGATGTGGCCTCTGTGGTGTCACTCCCCCACCACCTGATGGGTAGAGAGATCAAGGATTGTAGTCTCCATTACACAGTCGATATTTTATTTGCTGCATAAATGTTCTGCACAGGAAATGTGCTGGGGATGTTGGGGAGAGCCAGATATTCCTGGTTCCTGCCCTCAAGGTCCTCAGAGTCCAGTAGAGGGCTTGGCAAACCATGGCCCACGGACCCCATCTGGGTTCCCATTACTTGGGTACAGCCCATGAGCCAAGAATGGTTGCATGTTTTTTAATGGTTGAAAAAAACAAATCAGAGGAACAGGATCTTATGATTCATAAAAACTATATGAAGTTCACATTTCAGTCAAGGCCAGAAAGTTTTGTTGGCGCATGGCCATGTCCACTTGTCTGGGTCTTGTCGTTGGTTGCTTCCATGCTGCGAGGACACGGTTGAACAGTTGGGGTAGAGGCCATAATGGCCCACAAAGCCTACAGTATTTACTCTCTGGCCTTTACAGATGAAGTTGGCCAACACCTACTGCTGGGGAAATTGTGACCCCAGGAGGGAAGTGGGAGGCAGCCTGCATTTACTGAGTGTGGGGCATCTCACAAGCATGGATTCATTGAACTGTCACTGCCGGGCATCAGGGTTAAGGGTTCTTTCCCCACTGTATGAAAGAGAAGACCAATATTCAGAAAAAAACATATGGGATGCTTAGTTTTATATGTTAATTTTATGGCTTGGCCATGGTACCCAGAGATTTGGCCTACTACCAGTCTAGCTATTGCTGTGAAGGTACTTTTTTAGATGGGATTCGTACTTAAGTCAGTAGACTTTGAGTGAAGCAGAATTATCCTTCATGATGTGGGTGGGCCACATCTAATCAGTTAAGGCCTTAAGAGCAAAAAGACTGAGCTCCCCTGAGCAAGAAGGAATTCTGCCAGCAGATAGCCCTCAGACTTGAACTACAACATGATTTCTTCCCTGGGCTTGCAGCCTGCTAGCCTACTTGGTATATATGTTGGTTCATCCTACTGTCTCTGTTTCTCTGGAGAACTCTGACTGAGATTTTGGTAAATAGGAACTGGGAACTGGAGGCAAGTCCATCAGTGAAGCCACAGCCAGAATAGGGATTCTTGTTTCCTGGTCCAGAGCACTTCTGATCCCAGACTGGTCTTAAGCAGGTCTGGCAACGGTTGAGTTCTGCCACCTGTAAGACATGGGGATCATTAAAGCAGAGCCATCATGGTAATGTCGTGAGGATTTAATGAAATGGGTCATGTAATGATCCACCAAAAGCCCTCAATGAATGTCAGCGAGCATGGTCATTAACATCACTAACTCTGGACCCCAGTCTTCCCCAACGGCAAGGGCCAATCAAGTCTGCACCTCCAATGGCCACCAAGCACTCTCCCAGACAACATCTCGCTTCTCCAAGTCCCAGGATCCAAGTCCCAGGCAATCTGTCATCTGTGTGGGTCTGAGCCTTGAACACATGTATCCTTCGCTCAAAAACCCACATTCCACGTATAAAAGTATAAGAAATAGTTAAATGTTTTCTATTGTTGTATCAGTGAACCAGTTCTGAGATTGCCAACTCAATTCAATCAAAATTAGTGACAAGAGAGCAATTTCCCATTCCGTTCAGCATGGAGAGCTTTCTGTTTTGCTTTGTTTTTATTGGAGGTGATTCACTGTATCTTTCCTGGAGGTAAGCTAAGGAGCCCCGGCTGCTGCGTGTCTCCTTTTGTCTAGATAAGTGTTATCCGGTAAAATGAACACAATAAGACTATGTTTACTTTAATACTGTTTAAAAATCACATCGCAATAAGAGATCAATAGCTCTCCACAACAATTTACCAAAGACTGGGCTGGGGAAGAGAAATTCAAATTGTATTGATTTTTTTTACTTGAGTGTGTGTGTGCGTGCAACAATAGTTGTCCATGAGCTGGAGTGTTGACAATATGGCGCATGAGCACTGAATCTAAAACACAAGGCAAAAAGAGATAGGAGGAAGAGTGCTGAAGCATTGTGGCTGTCACCCATTGTGCTGGCAACTGGTAGAAATTCAAGAAGGACAAGGTATGATGTTTCCACATACTTCCCATTTCTCTCCAGGTCATGGTGTTGGAGCATGTGGGTCTGGAAAAGGATGGAAAGTGGAGACCCATAGCCATCCATAGGGCTCCTACGGTCGTGTGAATGGCAAAGAAGTTGGGTCTCTGAAAGCAGACACTGCATCTCACTCATTTTGGACCCTAGCACACAATAGGTGCTTGGAAAATGTCTATTGAATAACTAGACTGAACCACAACAGGAAGGAAGGAAAGAAGGAAGGAAAGGAGGGAGGAAGGGAGGGAGAGAGAGAGAGGAGGGAAGGAAGGGAGGGAGGGAGGAAGAAGGGAGAGAAGGAAGAAAAGAAGGGAGTGAGGGAAAGAGGGAGGAGGAGGGAGGGATGGAAAAGGGAAGAAGGAAGGAAGGAAGGAAAGAAGGAAGGAAGGAAGGGAGGGAAGGATAGAAGAAGGAAAGAGAGTGAAAAAGAAGAAAAGAAAGGAAGGAGTGAGGGAGGGAAAGAGAGAGGAAAAGGGAGGGAGGGAAGGAGGAAGGAAAGAAGGGAAGGAGGGAGGAAGGAAAGAAGGGAGGGAGGAAGGGAGGGAGGGAGGAAGGAAGGAAGGACAGATGGATGAAGGCAGGCAGGCAGCTGAGACATCAAATAGATGCAAGCTGGGCTCTGATCCGTGTTCACTCTTGACCTGGGGCATGCTGCTTCACCTCTGTGACCACATCAATACCAGCGTTGTGAGAAATAAGCAGAACCATCACACACACACTTTCTGGTATGTAGGAGATACCCAAGTAATGACAAGACAGAGTTGAGACTAGATCGAGCTCTTTCTGCTACAAACACTGGAGTCTGAATTCCCCAGAAGGAACATGCTCTTGCCCTTGGCTAGTGAGCAGGGTCCCCTGGGAGCAGCAGGACTGCCCCTCTCTGTGGCCACAG
>ML109452.1:22373-37239 GCA_003697995.1 Taxidea taxus jeffersonii | reverse complement strand
CTAATTCTAAGGCACATACTAATTTCAGAGAAATTAACATGTGAAAAATATGTGCATATTATAGCCAATGAGAGTGTGGATAATTTATTACTTTATTTGCTTACTTGCATTAAAGAGTCTTTGAGAGGATGGTTTTCCTTTACAAAGGGCATTACAATACCATAGATCAGCTGAGCATATTCTGGGTTTGGTTAATAATAATGATTGACTATATCTATTTATGGTGCCAAAGAAATTGTGGAAGGCTGTATTCTAATATCTCACTGGAACTGAACTCACTGGCTCACAGAGAAAGGCTTTCCTTTTGTTGACTTGTCATCAATCTTCTCAAATGGAAAAGAAACTCTTTGAGGAGCAGGCCTCTGGGAAGCCTCTTTTTTTTTTTTAAAGATTTTATTTATTTATTTAACAGAGAGAGAGGCAGTAAGAGAGGGAATACAAGCAGAGGGAGTGAGAGAAGGAGAAACAGACTTCCCACTGAGCAGGGAGCCTGATGTGGGGCTTGATCTCAGAACCCCAGAACCATGACCTGAGCCGAAGGCAGATGCTTTACTGAGCCACCCAGGTGCCCCTGGGAAGCCTCTTTAATAATATTAACTTCTCTCAGGCTCATCCTTTGATTCTCAGTAGATCTCCTGCAGATGTTTTCAAGGCTTTGGAGTACAGTTGTTATGGTTTTAACTTGATTAAGCTGTCACTCAAAATTGTTGTTTGTATGATTGATCCAACCTCAAAAAGCCATGGATCTGATGTCAAAAACTTTGGGAGTGTCAGCAAGAGCAGATGGAGTATTACATCTTTGATGTTTATCTCCAAAGTGCTTGGACGTCTCCTCCTCTAGAAATGGATTAGAGCTAGCTGTGGTCAACTCAGATTTTCTAATTAACCCTAGTCACATACAGAGGAAATGGAACAAGTTCTTTGAGTTGAGTGATGGTTTGAACTGGCAGGCTTCTCACCTTGCATTTGAAAAAATAGCTGGATATCAAAGCTTTGTTGGGTCATCAAGTTTTTATTTTCTAATAATTTTAGATTCAGAGAAAAGTTGCAAAGATAATCCAGAGTTTCCAGTGACCCCTTGCCTAGTTTCCCCTAATGTTAACATCTTACGTTGCCATGGTACATTTGACAAAACAAAGAAACGAACATTGAAATACTCAAAGATTTTTTAAAATTGTATTTTAAAAGCTTTTTAAAAATACACTGTAAAGTTCTAGATATTATATAAATGAACATGAGATTATATATAAAATAACCAACCTTTGTACAAAACCTTGCCGAATTTATTTTCATGTTGTTTATGTTCGCCCTACTGCACCCACTAACTCTTACTTACAATTTAAAACAAATAACTCCTTCCAAGAGCGAGTTCTTCCATATCCTGTTCCCACTGCCATGGACTTATACATCCCCAGACTCCTAGTATGTATAGTGGGTATAATATACATTCACACACAGTCATATTTCTGATTCACATAAATAAGTTTTCATATATAAATATAAGCTTAGGGTTTAGAATAGAAAAGACCAGGGTTTATATTCTGATTCTCCCATTTTCTGTAGCTATGTGATCTTGAGCAAGTATAATAATATCACTATCATCTATGGGCTAAGAGATCTTGAGCAAGTATAATAATATCACTATCATCTATGGGCTAAGAGAACTCAATATTAAACAATCTCTTTAACTTAAAGTGCTTAGCATAGTACATGGGAGAATTTACATAGCTAAGAAATATTGAGCAGTATATATCTCTAACCGGTAAATATTAATACTACTGCCACTACCATTGGCCAACACTGTCCCACCACTTATCTTGGTATAGTTTAAGAGCAAAAACATGGCTTTATATTTTTTAATGGTTGAAATAAAGAGAATATTTTATGACATGTGAAGATTATATGAAATTTAAAGTCAATGATTTCAAAATCACCACATCCATTGTTTTAGGAAATTTCTATGGCTGCTTTTGAGGTATAATGGCAGAGTTGAGTGTTTCCAACTGACACAATACGGCCTGCAAAGCATTATATATTTATCGTTTGACCCTTTAAAGGAAACATGTGTGACCATTGCTCTGAAAGCTTTCTTTGCTATCTCTCATGTTGATTTCAATAGAAGAGGAATAATGTCACACTGTTTTGGTTTTTCCTCCCCCCCCCCCCAGCTATGGACACTACCTAAAAGGACTTACTCTTGCCTCATGAAAGCATAACTAGGTCACAGCAACTCTCTGAACCAATGGGTCATCATCTCCAAAATGGGAAAAATGATAAATAACACCTACCTCATAGGACTCATGAGGGTTAAATAAGAATGCATGTGAAGTGCTTATCAATGTTTCATTTACAAAGTGCTCAGCAAAGACCATGTTTTGTTCTCACCCTTCCCATCTGACTTTGCTGGATAATGGAAGACAGTCTTCTCTGAAGCTGAACTCCACACTATAGCAAATGCCAAGTGGTCAGTTTCCAGTATGCATGCCTAATGTCTAGATACTAAAACGCTGATTAAATATAGGTTCTAGTCCAGTGCTGGGCACAAGGTAATTTCTCAATTACTATCCATAGGTTAGTTCATTCTCATTTCCAAGTGGCTCATCAGGGACTAATTGGTAGAAAAGAACCACTTCTTATATTAACTGAAGTTAGTATGTTTCTTGTTTTATTCTGATGGCACAGTTGAGACACTTGCATCCCCTGAAGTCTGGGATTTGCAGAATTAATGGTTTTTGTTGTTGTTGTTATTTAGAAATACCCATTGAGCACAATACAAGGTAGTGCTATGTCCATAAGATAAAATTATGAGCCCACACAGATAGGCTGGAGCTTACAGTCTAGTGGGAAAGCTGGCACTATTGATACATTGCATATAGATACTTGATCTTCTCTCTGTTATATGCTATGAAAAATAAGCATTGTGAGTTATGAAAACCTTTGAGAAAGGGAGGGATCTGAATCAAGGATGAATTGGAGTAGATTGGGATGTAGGAGGGGAGATTTAAACTAAAAAGAGCACTCTATACAAAGACTCTGCAGCAGGAGAGGGGATGGAGACCATGAGAGATGCCAGGCTGAGGGCACTGAAGCCACTTAAGGGATATGCTGGATATAGATGGAAGCGGACAAGTAGCCAAGGACTGGACCAAAGGAGGACTTGACCGAGTATTAGATTTGTTCTTTAATCATAAGTGCAGTGGATATCAGGGTATTGTTACCATCACCTTTGGTATCTCTACTGTAAAGTGAGATGATTCATTTATTTAGTAAAAATCTGATAAATACCTACTATGTTTCTAGCACAGCTCTAGGCACTGACGATATAGTGGTGAAAGAATAAGGAAATAATCCTTGTGCTCAGGGAGCTTAAACTCTGGAGGATTCCTTCACAAGACTTAGGAGAGTATGATGTAAAACAATATTTTTCACATTTTTGTTCATTATGCACCCCCATGTGTGCACGCATACACACACACACACACACACACACACACACACACAGCCTTTTAGGCATTTTTACCAGTTACGCCTTCCATGACATTTTAATACCATGGATGTGTTGTCTAGGTATTGTATGTCTATTTATGTTTTATACATAAAATGAGTAAAATGTTGCATCCCCCAGAACAAATTTTGACCCCATTGGGAGCAATATCATTTGCACTGAAAAATGCGTGCTATTCATGTATAAACTTGGGATTCAAAGAAGAGAAATTTCTATCTGAATGTAGCTGGTCAGATCTTATCTATGAGGTGACTTGGCAAGTACTAATTCTGCATATCCGTCACTATCTTGATCAAAAATGATAAATCAGCAATGTTTGTGATAGCTCCCTCCATTACCCAATTTGTTTTCCTTACTCATTTCCCTATTCTGCTTGTGTCTATCAGCTCCAACAGCTCCTCGAGACTTCCTGCCATCCTTACTTCCTTAGTCCTCAAATATTTGTTCTTAGCACTATTTACTCAAGACCTAATTTCAAATTATTCTTTATTAAATTTATAAGGATTAGTGATTCCATAAGCCATCTTCTATCACCAGTCTAATTCTATGCCTAAAAATGACCATTCGTTTCATTTAGTTCATTGGCTCTCAAAAAGAATTACATTATCCCTAAAGAAAATACCATATAAGCATCATGACAATGGGTGGTTTAAGTGATAAAGAAAAGTTCAGGAATGGGGATAATTTATTTGTATGCAAATGCAATAGTCATTGTGCATATTTCAGTGAAGAATTAGTAAATGACTTCATTAAATATGCGATAATTGGGAAACACCAAAAAAGGGTAAATTCTAAATTGTTTTGCAAATTCAGTATGGACATGCTGAGCAAATCATATTTTAGGCTGCCAGTTTTTAGTGCTGTGAAATGCATTACAAAGTGCCGGTCATATATCTTGGATTTTGTTTTCTCTTTGTAGAATTAAATTCCAGATTTGCTTTGATCTCACTCTTGTATTTACATATCGCTCCTTTGTTTAAACTCTCTTCTTTTATTTACAGTATGCAGAGAGGGAAGCAGGTTTAAGTCCAATTACCATAATTTCTGCTTGACTTATGTGCACTTAAGCGGTTTAAATCTTACTTTGGTGACAGGAGATTTTTCCTTCAGGATTCCTCAATAAATCCTTCCAAACCTGATGAATAATTTGATTCACAATCAGTCCCTTCGGTGCACAAAATACTTAGGTTTGTGGGTATCACTAAGTTTGAGGAGCAAGCCTTCTATCTGGAACATAGACCAACAGCAGATACATCACCTGGCTGGGCCAAGTTTGTGCTGTATTAAACTACTGTCAGCAACTCTTTTTTTCTCTGGAAAAAAAAAAAAAATCACAAATTCTCAACTGCTGAATCCAATGCAAACTCTTTAGCTTAAAGTTACTTAAGGCTTCTGAAGTGGCTCCCAACTTGTACTGACTTCTCTCCTATTACTCTCAGATCAAATGCTTGGCTTCAGCAGGTTCTCTTTCTGTTGCATCTCTGAGCTCTTGTTCCTTCTGGGTTTCCTACTTGGGTCACCATTCTGTATCTCCCTATGAAGATTCAGTTCATTATTGAAGGCCTCCCTCCAAGTTAAATTCCCCAGGCCACACCAGCTCTTATCCACGTATCTATGCCCTAAACTCTATGAAAGTCTATTGATACTCATTTATTTTGACCAAAATTCTCAGGCAATGTACCTGATTACTCTTATTGGAGTGTTCAGAGTGGGTCTAATTGCAAGCATTATCACTGCACAAGCTTGAATCCTGAAAGTCACTTGTAGCGGTTCAATAATACATCCATAATTCTTCAACCCTGCTCTTTTCAAAGACTGAACCTAATTCTCATCCCCTTGAGTCTGGTTGGGCAGGACCAAGGGACTTGTTTCTAATGAGTAGAATATGGCAAAAATGACAAAGTATACCTTTTGAGAGTAGTTCAAAAAAAGACATTATGGGTTCAAGCTTTCCCGCTCTCCTATCTACCTTGTCCTTGAGAAAGACATCTGCCATGTTGTAAGGACACTCTCACAAACTTATGGAGAGGTCTATGTGTTGAAGAATATGAATCTTTCTGCCCATAGCCAGGTGAATGAGCCATCCTGGAAACAGATTTATCTCAGCCCCTGAGAAGTGTGAAGCCTCAGCTGACATCTTGATTGCAACATGGCTGAGAGGTATCCAAATTCCTAACCTATAGAAACTGAGAGACTATATTCGAACGAACTATGTTCGTTGTTTGAAGCTGATAACTTTGGGGGAAATTTGTTTTGCATCAATAGATAACAATACAGCATCCATGACTCTTCCTCTCATTGTTTTATACATCTGCTTCATCATGAAGGTTTGAATATCTGTTCTCCAGAATATATCCAAAAACCATCTACTTTTCTTCATCTCCACTGCCACTATGGTTGTCAATCTCCATTGTACTTCACTAAAGCATTATCCTTCCAACCGTAGTTCCTGCTTTCATTATTTATCTCCCCACCTACTTTCCAGTAAATCTTTCATATGGCAGCCAAAGGGTTCTCTGTGAAAACTGCAGTTATGTTCTACAAGGGCCAAAACTCATACTGTGGTAGGCAGAACTCTAAGATGGTCCCAAGGATTCTTGTCCCCAAGAATATATGCCATGTAGAATCCTGCCCTTCCACAGTTGGCAAGAGATTATGGTGGATTTCATTCCTGTGATTAAGTGATATTGTATGACAAAGGTAAAGGGATTTTGCAAATGACAGTCAAGTCTCCAATCAGTTGATTTTGGGTTAATCAAAATTATGAATATCCCAAGTGGGCCAAACCTAATCAGGTGACTCCAAAAAAGTGACTGGGCTCTTCCTGAAGGGACAGATTGGAAGCATGAGAGAAGTTCCCCCACTCATGATGAAGAAGTCAGGTGTTTTGTTATGGAAAAGGTCATGTGACAGGGAATAGTGAGTGGCCTCTGGTTGTTGAGGTTCTTACTATAAAAACCATAATATTGCTGACAACCAGTAAGGTTAGACAAGGTTCTTATGCCTCAGGGGAGATCATAGTTCTAGACGACCCCTTGATTTTAGTTTTGTGAGATCTGAACAAAGAACTTGGCCATACATTGCTTAGTCTGTTGACCCACCAGAGCTCTGAGGTAATAAATTTGGGTGGTTAAGCTACCAAATTTCTTACACACTGATAAGAAACTAATAGGCATGCAAACCCCTTCACCACCCAAAAAGACACAAGCACATTGGTAAGTAATCCATTGGAATAATTCTTCTTCTTCTTCTTCTTCTTCTTTTTTTTTTTTTTTTTTTTTTTTTGACAGAGAGAGATCACAAGTAGGCAGAGAGGCAGGCAGAGAGGGGGCAGGGGAAGCAGGCTCCCCGCTGAGCAGAGAGCCCAATGTGGGGCTCGATGCAGGGCTTGATCCCAGGAACCTGGGATCATGACCTGAGCTGAAGGCAGCGTGTTGACCCACTGAGCCGCCTAGGTGCCCCTATTGGAATAATTCTTGATTTCTACATTTGATTCAGCAATTTTTTCTTCACAGTATTGCACCTGCATATAATTTATCACTTTATCTTTATAATCTTCACAGTAGACTGCTTATTGTATTGCAGGAACTACTGAAGTGTGCTAAAAGTATTACCTCATTTAATCCTCTTAACAAGCCTAGGAGGTTGATACTATTATCATCTCCATCTTACAGATGAGGGAGCTGTGATACAGAGGACCCCTACTCTCAACCACAAAGTGTTGGGGTCAGTGAGAGACTAATTCATTAGGCGCCATCGCCCAACAATCATTTAGGGACTGAGGTGAGGATAGCACTCCTTTCTGGTAGTGAGGATGTGTCTGATCAGTGAAATTAAGAAAATGGGAACACCTGCCCCAAACTACTAGAACTCATATAGCAATTCAGTAATATGGCAGGATACAAAATCAATGTACATAAATCAGTTGCTTTTTTATACACTAACAATGGAAATATAGGAAGGGGAATTAGAGAATTGATTCCATTTACTATAGTGCCAAGAACCATAAGATACCTGGGAATAAACCTAACCAAAGAGGTAAAGGATCTGTACTCAAGGAACTACAGAACACTCCTGAAATAAATTGAAGAAGACACAAAAAGATGGAAGAGCATTTCATGCTCATGGATCAGAAGAATTAACATTGTTAAAATGTCTATACTATCTAGAGCAATCTATACTTTCAATGCCATCCCGATCGAAATTCCACCAGCATTTTTCAAAGAGCTGGAACAAACAATTGCAAAATTTGTATGGAAACAGAAGAGACCCCGAATTGCTAAGGAAACATTGAAAAAGAAAAACAAAACTGGGGGCATCACATTGCCTGATTTCAAGCTTTACTACAAAGCTGTGATCACCAAGACAGCATGGTACTGGCACAAAAACAGATACATAGACCAGTGGAACAGAGTAGAGAGCCCAGATATGGACCCTCAACTCTATGGTCAAATAATCTTCAACAAAGCAGGAAAAAATATACATTGGAAAAAAGACAGTGCCTTCAATAAATGGTGCTGGGAAAATTGGACAGCTATGTGTAGAAGAATGAAACTGGACCATTCTCTTACATCATACACAAAGATAAACTTGAAATGGATAAAAGATCTCAACGTGAGGCAGGAATCTATCAAAATCCTAGAGGAGAACATAGGCAGTAACCTCTTTGACATCGGCCACAGCTACTTCTTTCAAGATACGTCTCCAAAGGCAAAGGAAACAAAAATGAAAATGAACTTTTGGACTTCATCAAGATCAAAAGCTTCTGCACAGCAAAGGAAACAGTCAACAAAACAAAGAGGCAATCCACAGGATGGGAGAAGATATTCGCAAATAACACTACAGACAAAGGACTGATATCCAAAATCTATAAAGAACTCCTCAAACTCAACACACACAGAACAGATAATCATGTCAAAAAATGGCAGAAGACATGAACAGACACTTCTCCAAAGAAGACACACAAATGGCTAACAGACACATGAAAAAATGTTCTTCGTCATTAGCAATCAGGGAGATTCAAGTCAAAACCACATTGAGATACTATCTTATATCAGTTAGAATGGCCAAAATTAACAAGACAGTAAATAACACATGCTGGAGAGGATGTGCAGAAAGGGAACCCTCTTACGCTGTTGGTGAGAATGCAAGTTGGTACAGCCACTTTGGAAAACAGTGTGGAGATTCCTTAAGAAATTAAAAATAGAGCTACTCTATGACCCTGCAATTGTATTACTGGGTATATACCCCAAAGATACAGATGTAGTGAAAAGAAGGGCCATCTGTACCCCAGTGTTCATAGCAGCAATGGCCACAGTTGCCAAACTGTGGAAAGAGCCAAGATGCCCTTCAACAGACGAGTGGATAAAGAAGATATGGTCCTTATATACAATGGAGTATTATGCCTCCATCAGAAAGGATGAATACCCAACTTTTGTATCAACATGGACAAGACTGGAGGAGATTATGCTGAGTGAAATCAAGCAGAGAAAGTCAATTATCATATGGTTTCAGTTACTTGTGGAGCATAAGGAATAACATAGAGGACATTGGGAGATGGAAAGGAGAAGTGAGATGGGGGAAATTGGAGGGGAAGACAAACCATGAGAGACTGTGGACTCTGAGAAGAAAATGTGAACCTGGTTATTTTCTTGCTTAGAATATTTAGGTGCCCCCCACAAGTACTTTTTTTTTTTTTTTTTTTATAGACAGAGATCACAAGTAGGCAGAGAAGCAGGCAGAGAGAGAGAAGGAAGCAGGCTCCTTTGCTGAGCAGAAAGCCTGATGCGGGGCTCGATCCCAGGACCCTGAAATCATGACCTGAGCCGAAGGCAGAGGCCTAACCCACTGAGCCACCCAGGTGCCCCCGCAAGTACATTTTTGATAAAATCTGAAACCTTTACTTTCCCTCTAAGCCAATGCATGATGTGGTCTTTTCCTCTCTTAGCAGCTCTATTTCATGCTATGTAATTGATAGTTTGTGAACTCATAAGTCAACAGTCAACAAACATAGCAATTGCCTATGAGTTATTCAAACCCTAGTTATAGTGACAAATCTCTGTATGTAGAACAGACATACATTGAACACTTACTATGTGCTAAGTCAAAGAAATTCAAGAATGATTATACATGGTCCCACTCTCAAGCAGTCAAGTAGAAAGGATGGACATGTAAGTGCTTAGAGTACAGATTGATAAGCACAGGCTAGAGAAATACAAATATCTGTGGAAAGGACATTAGCATTTAGTGTGCTTACCTGTTTTAATGCAGAAAGAATATACAATGTGCAATATAGCATGATACTGTTTTGATATTGGTTCATTAATTATGACAAATGCACCCTACTAATATGAGATGTGAGTAATAGGGGCACTGTCTGCAGAGATATATTGGAACTCTGTGGTATCTTTGCAATTTTTCTATTCTATTCTAAAATTTTAGAACTATTCTAAAATTTTAGAAAATATTTGTAAAAAACAAGTCAGAAAAATACATGGATGTCATTTTTATTTCCTCCACTTTGAAGCTGGGAAAACAGAGACTCTGAAAAGCTTGAGGCTTACCAGGGTCAAATAGTAATTGAGAAGCAGAACCGTGACCTGAGTCCGGTCTCATTGTACTTTAATGCTGACATTTGAGTTATTTTCCTAAAAAGAATCTCCCTCGAGAACCCACAAGTTCTAATAGAACAGCTAGAGTCCCCAGTGGATGAGCTCATTTCTCTTGGATGCTGCCCTTAGTGTTTAAGGTGACAAAAGACATACGCTGAGCCTTAGAAATAGATGCTAGGAAAGCCCAGCCAGAGTAATTTATAAAAGAAATAAACATTTACAACAACAAAGCTCAGAGCATTTAAAGCATAGTTCTTGCTATTAGCTGTTTGCAAAGACCATAAACTCCACAAGGACTCTGAAATGCGAACTCTGACTTATAACCCTGATAGTACTCTGCATTGATTACATATTGAAGGTACTTAAGAATATTCATTGATTGAATACATCCATCCTAAGTACCATAGTTGGTAAATCAAAGACTCAAATGGACAGTGAGAGAAAACACAGACAGAAGTCCACGGATCACATTTTCTACTTGTGATAACTCATGCTTCGATTCTGCTGGCCTCCTTGTCCCATTCTCCTACACTGAGGCAGTCTGCTGCCACATTATAAATAAAATCCACTTATAATTTTTCAGAAAATGATGCTTTTTATTTTTTTTTCCTGTAAAAAGCCAGGAAATCAATTTTATTTCGTGCTTCAGATAATCAAGGGCTCCTCTTGGGACCCTGCCTACCTGGAATAGCAGCCCTCTTGATGCCTCTCTGGCCATTCCTGTAAAAAGAGTAGCTTTTCCCGTGGATTCTATGAACAATCATTTTCTGATTCACCATTCTGTGCCAGGCTCCAGGGTAGGCACCAAATATACAATGGTGAAAGAGACACACCTTCTCCTTCACAGAAGGCAGCTTTTTGTAGGACAGAAAGGGGAAGTTGTGGGACAAACAGATAATCACAGGTGATGCACAAATAATGACAGAAGTATCAACCTGAAAAATGGCCGGGGGGTGGGCAGGGGTCCTCTCTCTTCTGTGCCTGAGATGAAATGTAACTGAGAGACATAAGACTCGGAAAAATGAAGAATTTTTTCTTTCTTTTTTTTTTTTTAAGATTTTACTTATTTATTTGACAGATGGAGATCACAAGTAGGCAGAGAGGCAGGCAGAGAGAAAGGGGGAGGCAGGCTCCCCGCCGAGCAGAGAGCCCGATGCAGGGCTCGATCCCAGGACCCTGAGACCATGACCTGAGCCAAAGGCAGATGCTTAACCCACTGAGCCACCCAGGTGCCCCCAGATTTGCATTTTAAAAGTGGATCTTTGGTGAAAAAAATAGAAAAATTTGATTTTTCCTGTGGCCTGGTAAGAAAACCTGGTGGTTTGTATCAGAGTGATGATTATGAAGAGCAAGAATGTTTGTCATATTCAAAAACTGGTCATGGGGGAAATAGAAAGACTCGTTTATTGAATGTGGGAAGGGTGGCAAGGTCAAGGAAAGTACTGAGGATGACACCGAGCATTCTAGTCTTCACAAGATGAATGACAGTCCCATGAACCAAAAGAGGGACCCTGGATGAGGAGTTGGAGGAACGGTATGAACTCTGTTTTAAACTGTTTCATTTCAAGTGCTTTATGATATCCAAGGAAATAGAAGGCAGGCAATGGGGTCATATGCAGTAGGATCTTGGAGGAGTAACTGTTGTTTCTTGTTATGACTAATTTTGGGTTTGCCTTTTCATCCCCTCAGGCTTCCCTGTTTTTTTATCACCTGTGTAACCAATCAATATATTGCATTTTCTTTAACCTAAGTATGTACAGTGATATCTGTTTTCATGACTGGACCCTGACTGAGGGTCTAGTTTGAACACAGTGCTGTCCCCACAAAAATAAAATAAAATAAAATAAAATAAAAGGAAAAAGTTGAAAAAAAAAAAAAGACACTGAGAAAGTTCAAGAGGAGAATGAAAACCTGAAGTACTTGGTGTCATAGAAAGCAAGGAAAAGTGCTATTTCACTAAGGCAAGGCAAATATACTAAATGCTGATGAGGTATGAAAGTCTCCTGAACTTGGTAATGTGGACACCTTGTTAGCATTGGCAGATCTGGTAGAATGGGGACAGTAGAAGTCAGACATGGAGTGGGTGGACAAAGGGCACGATGAGAAAGCAAGAGGATGAGCATGTTCCTTCAACTATTGAGTAGTTTTAGTTATAAAAGGAGAGAAGGAGAGAGACTGAGATTGAGGGAGAGATGATGGAGAGAGTGGGGGGGAGAATAAGCAGGCCCCGCTGTCTGTGAGGGTTTGTTTTGGTTATTTATGTTCAGTATGTTTCATTTAGTTTGGTTGATTGGTTTGATGGCTGATTAGTTTTCTGTTTGTTGCCATGAAAAATGACCACAAACTAAATTAACTTCATTAATTACCACAAACTTGAACTAACAAACGACCACGAGTGTAAACGACACACATTTCTTATGTTACAGTTCTGTAGAGCAGACATCTGATAAGGGTCTTACCAGGCTAAGATCAAGGTGTCTACAGGGCTCTGCTCCTTCCTGGAGGCTCAAGGCAGGATCCGTTTCTTGCCTTTTCCAGCTTGAAGAGCCCACCCACATCTCCTGGCTCCTGGTTCCCTTTCTCCATCTTCAAACCCAGCAAATGCAAATGGAGTCCTTCTCACAACGTCACCACCCTGACCTCTTCTTCTGCCTTCCTTGCCCACTTTCAAGAACACGTGCCACACAGCAGGCCTACCTCGATAATCCAGAACAAACTCTCTGTTTCAAGGTGAGCTAATTACTAACTTGAATTCCAGTTGCCATGTAAACGAATATATTCACAGGTTTCAGAGAATAGGGTGTGAATATTTTGGGGGCACATTATTCTGCCTACTACAAAAAAAAAAAAATGGGCCAGACATAAATGCTGCTGAGTCCTTAAAAGGAAGAGATTAGAAATACAAGACGGAAGGTAGTAACAAGGTGAGGTCCCCTTCATCTAAAAAACTAATCCAGTAACTACTAAGATAGAATTTGTGAGCATAACACCTGGTGGCCAGGAAAGCTCTCATTTGAAGCTTCCTCTTTTCTTCATGAAATGTGAAGTTAAGCCATTGCTTAAAGGAGAGAAGGTAGAGGGGAGGGCTCGGGCATCTGAGGGGAGTGGAGAAGATGTGGGGCCTCCATGAGAAGTGAGAGAGATAGCTACAGAAACGGAAGCATTCTGAATGTCAAATAGCCAATCCCTAACATCACAACCAGAATGACAATGTTCCATGATCTCTTTTAAGTTCAACATTTATGCTTTTCACATAAATCAACCGAACTTATCTCCAAGTTCATCTTCACTTTGTGAAGTGCTGATATGATACCTTTCTAGAGAAAGTTCACTGGCATTGGAGGGACATAAATTATGCCACATAATCATAAAACTGAAATGAACAAAAGAAAGAAACAAACACATGTGTAGGAGAAGGAAGCCTGGAAAAGGTAAGGCTGGGGTTTCATTTTTACTTTTTACTCAGAGCAACTCAGGATCCAAAGATCTGAGTCTCCTGAAATAGTACAGAAATGCTTTCTATGGGAACCCAAGAGAAGGTGCCAGAATGGAAGCTTCCCTGGGGTCTCTTCTTATTTGTTCTTCAGCATTCTTCCTCTTCCTCCTTTGAACTTTCCTGTTCCACCCCTCACTTTGAGAAGCGGCGAGGGGCCCCCAGGCTGTGCTGCCTTGAAAGCCGTGACTGTTGTTCTTGATCACTGACATGAAATTTGCCTAAAAACCCAAAACCATAAAACAGGCTTGGCCTGAAATCCTCATAAATTGCGTTGAACTTAAATGCTGCATGTTACTGAATCTTTCATCTAAGGGAGAATAAATTGTTTTGGTACCAGGAACCAGGAAAAGGAAGGGAGAAAAGAAGGTATTTGAACCGAAAGCTGACAGAAGTTCCTTTGATACAGTTCCTGCTGACACCCTGGGCAAGATGTTCCTTGTGTAAGACAGAGCACAAACCGCATTAAGAGAGATTATGCTGTACACTCCAATTAGTATCACTGGTATCCCTTTGCTAGCTCACTGTCCAAAAAAATTAATTTTATTGTTTCCAGGACTTTGAACAAACTCATATAATCCTTCAAGCAGATGTACGAGGCATTAAAAACCACAATTACATTACTTCAAAGCCATAATTTAAAAGTTTGGTCCTAGTTCCAGGTCTACCATTGATTTCTAAGAGAAACACAGTTCAGATCTGATATAAGCCCTAATAAATTACCAGCTTTGAGCAAAATAAGTTTAGCTTCCCATAAAGAATAAAACGGGGTTTTATTGTAAGAAAAGGGGAAGACTAAATGACTGTAAATTTGTATTGCGTTTTTATAACCACTTGGGTTTGAAGTCAAATATAATTTGACGTTTTATTGATATTTCCAGTGTTTAAAGCTGACAAGAAGTACATTAAATTTTACCATGTAAATCTGATATGACAATAAAAAGCCTTTTGCACTTCTCATTGGAATTGTTGCAGTAAAATGAAATAAGGAGTACTATCAAGAAAATGATTTTTCCCCCCTTCTGGAAACCTTTTTTAAAGAAAAGATGTCAGGAGTGAAGATGTCCTCTTTTTTATTGGATTAGACTTTTCCTCCCAAGTGGTAACTCTCTCAACATTTGTGAGTAGGCCCCAAGATAGGCCGTATGCCTCCTATTCTATTATTCTCTGACAATAATAATAAGTGATTCTAACAATCTGTACCATTTTCCTAGGGCTGCTGTAACAAAGTAGCACAAACTCAGTGGTTTAAAACAA
>ML109452.1:11098-21973 GCA_003697995.1 Taxidea taxus jeffersonii | reverse complement strand
TTATCCCCTCCCTTCATAGTGCTCCCAGATTCCCACATTTAGCCCTAGGCTAATCTGTTCACCTTAGTGTGATTGTACATTTCTTTATGATAACATTTATCATGCCATAACTGTAATTGTTTGTTCATGAGCCTGTCATCCTGACCACAGTACCTTTATTATCAAGCTCCAATTTTGTGGGTTTTGTCCCATAGTGGGAAGTCCATAAAGATTTGTAGAATTCAATTTAAATCAAGAGATATAAGTTGGACCTGGGATTTTTCAACACTAGAAACTAACAAGAACATCACTTCACATGTAACTATTTCTAAAAACCCCCATTATATGTGTTAGAGATCAAAATCAGTTCAGAAAGATACTAGGTCTCTATTACAACTCACACTCTCTTTAGAGTCATGTAAAAGAAAAGCAACCTAGCTATCATACCTGTTTTATTAAACCACAAACAGCATTTAGAATCATGAGTCAACATGCAAAAGTGTGGGCCCTGAGCTAAAGTGCCCAGCATTCAAGTCCAGACTCTGCTCCTTTCTAGTTGTAAGACCTTGGGAAAATTTCTAAAACTTCCACTGCTCAGTTTCCTCTTCTGTAAAATGGAGATAGTACAACTACCTATTTTCTTGGGTAGCTGTGAGTGTTAGATAAATTAATTCACATAAAATCTATAGTATCTTACACATAGTAAGTTCCCAGTGTGTTGGTTTTTAAAAGAAAAGATGTAGTAGAGAGAATCCAGTGCTTTTATAAAATCCAAACCTCCCCACTCTCATTTTTTTTTCTTTTAACAAAATCCAGATTCATCCAGGTAACTATAGACATCCCTGGATCTCAGGCGGTAAGACTCCTTCACAGCCCCAGGGACTAAAGCATGCTGCCCTAATCTAGCCATGTTACTGTCCTAGCACTTTGTCTGTAACTGGGATGGGAGTGGACAATGAAGTTAAAGTGGGAGACTCTGGGTGGGCCATCCAGGACAAGTTTTTGTTTTGTTTTTGTTTTACTCATTAAAATGGATAAATATGACCAGCTTGGCTTTCTCTTTTTCCCTTTTTCTTTCTTCCTGTCTAAATTGCCAAGGGAAGAATCTACATGGTCACCAAGACAGAAGCCAGAATGCCAAGAAAGACAGAGAAGACAGATGGAAAGAGTTTTCATCTGTGATGACATCACTGAGTTGCTGCAATAACATGAAATTATCTACCTCTAGACTTTTCTTATGAGTGAAGAATATCTGCTATGATTTAATCTCCATCAGGAGATTTCTCCTAGTCAAGACAATCCAATTGGTACCAACAATGCAATATAGCATACCTTGGTGCAGTACGTAGTAAAACACTCTCAATGATAAGACAAAAAAGCTAGAGTAGTAAGTAAATACCACGTTTTAAATGCTTTATTTTATTAGAGGTTCATAGGGCACTATGAGTTTAGTCCTTGTATAAGTCCATTAACTCTCCTTCTTCTACAGAAAAAAGTTATATCATCAATCTTAAAAGACTGCTGTTTCTTAGCTTGGCCTTTAACTACAATGAACTAGGAAGGAGAAGAAAATAGATCACTTGGAACAGATTCCCACCCTCTACAGAAAAGATAAATCTAACAGAGAACCTTCTGTTTGAATATGCAATAACAGCTCATTTAAAACCCAAGAAGTATATTTCTAAAGTGAACGACTTTAAACAATAGAAAATTTAGGGCATCGATATTTATGTTAGCCAATGACAAAGCCATAAAACAAATTTGAGAATATTCAACTTTGGAATTCTTTCATTCATTCATTCATTCAACAAATGTTCATTAAATCTGTATCATTTGAGAGGTACTATGAACAAGACAACACATCTTTGTGCTCACTGGCCTTTCTGTTTGTTGGGAGGAAAAATGTTTTTGAAGGTTTTTAATGTAAGGGAAAGGAAGATTAAGACTGGAGTTATGTGGGAAGCCAAGGTAAGTTTGGAGACAGCTTTTTCCCACACATGTGAAAGATGTGATCAAAAGACAAGTTTAGTATCAATGCCAATAGCAAGAAAGAAGTTTGAATTTCTGGAAGGAATCAACTTTTGAAACAGGTTCCATTTATAGCCACAAAAGGCCTTCACAGAATTAGCTTTCCACTTACCCCAATTAAATACATTTGTCCTTTCTTTCTGTTCAGCTTTTAGAAGTCATAAGTATAAATTCTAGCCAGATCCCTGATGAAACCTTTAGAGAATTCCCCTCTTGAAACCATAGGGGTTCCTAAATATTGCACAGTACCATTCTCCTACATTGCCCTAAGGGGAGGGGCTTTCCGATATCAGCATAAACAACAATTGTACAATTTATAGACTCTTTTCTTTCTTCAAGTGCACTTATTCTAACAGCACATTTTTAAAAGATTTTGTAAAAGAAAAATTGCACCCAACAAGTTGGAAAGGAAGGAAGACTTTATTCAAAACTATTGCAATGAAGGAGAGAGATGGAATTCACTTCTAAAGTTTATGCCTGGAGGCAAGCTAGTGGAAAAGTACTGGAGGGGTCATTAGCAGAGAGGCTGGGCTCTGTGATTTGGCCAACTGTATTTGCTAATTGACCTTTATCAAAGTTAGGCTTCAACCCTTTCAAAAAAGCTGGAAAAAAGGGGTGCTATCTTTCTAGATAATCACATTTGGAAGCAATAACTCCCAGGCTCTTGAAAAAGATATTTAGTAGAAGATTTACATCTCAAAGGGGCAAAGAAGAATTTATAATTCTAAGTTTTCTAAAGTAAATGTTCTAAGAAAAGGGAGATCAGGGGCCTATCATCAGAATGAAATCTGTCCAAAGTGGAGTCAGCTGAGGGGAGCACCCATTAAGGATGTTTTTGTCTGTTTCTTGTCACCATCCCCTGAGATGGTAGCACCCAGCATTGCCCCTCAGAGGAACAGAAAGATACCTTTCACTGGACAACTGCCCCAAATTGCTTTTAACCTTATGCATTTTTTTGGAAACATTCACATCTTTTTTATTTACTTATTTTTTTTTACAAAGTGCCCACACTTCACTTTTCCCTTTTCCTTTAAAACAGAAAATTAAAGTGAGGTTGACTCAGAATGGAAGAAGAGATATCATTGTGTATTTAAATATCCCCAAATAGAGGAAACTGGTGGGGAAATCCATTAAAAGTCATCCTCTGAAGCCAGACTTCTCCCCACCCTCCTCTACCATTCTCTCCAATACTCCGCAATAGAAGTAACTTTCTCCCTTTTATCAGCTCCTCCCGTTTAAAACAGATGACTTTATGTTTAACAATGTCAATCATTAGCTTATATTCGGATATAAGCCATAAAGTGATCGTAATTTCAGACATAGATTTCCTTCAGGTAGCTTTGTGCAGGATTAAATATTAAACAGTTTCAAATAGATTTCCTTGTTCGCTATCCATTCTTTTCATGCTTTACTTTTCTTCTTGGCTAAGGACAAAGAATTCTGAAGGATCAGCGCCCCTTGTTTTTCCACTATTGTACACTCCAACTGTTGACTCCAACTTATCTTCTCATCTGTGGCTTTATCTTACTCTGCTTGCTCCCTTTTTATAGCCCTTGCTAATCCTTATTGTATTCTGATCTGGAAAGAATATGGAAATTTCTACTTGACTGTAGTATGATTGCCCGGTTCACGTGTAACTATTAGGAACCTCTCTATAAACTCAAGGACTTGGAGTGTGTGATCTAAAGGAACTTTCACTAGTCCTAAAGAAATTTTCTGCTTCCCCTTTCAGAAAGGAGAAAAATCACAAATGTAACCTCTGGCAGGGTAACATGCTACACACCCAGACTTTTTTTCTTACAACATCTGCCTTCTGGCAATGCGATTCTCATTTGCATTTCTAAAGCAGCTCCCATTGGCTTTGACTAAGTTCCTAAAAATACTTAAGGTCTGTCTCCATTTATATTTGAATCCAGATTAAATCTGCCTACCCTAAGTGTTGTTCCCTGGAGGATAATGAAGGGCATATCCTCTTATAAAATAGTGGACAAAACATGTATTATGTTTCTGTAAAAACATACAGAAGTACAGCCGCAGCTGCCAGAGATGAGTATCTGGAGAAGGTTCTCATATGTTTCAGAAACATATTAACATGTTTCAAGGGGAACGGTGTAAATTTCACAAAGGATTCCTAAGACGTGAACTGATCAGAAGAAACAAAGCCATTTTCTTTTGGTCTCATAATGAGATGGATTTCACACACAGGCGCACAGACACAAACAGCCAGTTGCTCAAGAACTATGGAACTGTTAAAGGAAATACAAAAATAGAGTTGTAGCTAGGAACTTGTAAAAGAGAACATATGATAATGAAGATTTAACATGCGGCGTGTCCTAGTCATTTCTCCAGAGTATTCTCATCTAATCACAGACAGAGGTGCCGAATCCTCTAGTACCCTCCCATGGAATTGCTCCAAAATGTAATTAAAGTAGGCAGCATTAGCTTTCTGACAAAAGTCGGAATCTCTCCTTCTGGAAGAATGTGAAATCAATGCTGCCATTAGTTCTTGTTGAAGAATAATTGACATATATCTATATCAATTAACACTGATGTATTGAGGTGCATATTACATAATATACATATACATATATATATATATTTACACATTCCACCATGCCATAATCTCACCCAAGCTTTTCTAACTCTTAGCTGATGCTTTGTGAATGCATTCTTTGACCCTAAGAAAAAATAATGAAGGTAAAGTGGCACCACATGTTGAGTTCACCTCAATGTGTTTCCATGTTCTCTAGAATGACAACCCCGAGTCCTAACCATGCGAAGCCCTGGGCTCCAATTTTTAGCTCTCCAGCTGAAATTGTTGAAAGTTCTGTTGAGCTTTCCAGCATCTTGTTGCCTCCATCTTGATATCCCAGCCACTTGGTTTATATCTATTGGAGATCTCGGTCCTTTAAACATTGGATTTCTTGTTGCTTCTCTGATGCCTTCATGCCTTCAGACATATTTTTAAAAATTCTATCCATAACTTATAGTTGATTTTGGCAGAACAGTTGCTCTGCTATAAGCTCATCTGTCATAGTTTAGAGCAGAGTTTGTTTGTTTTCATTATATAATTAGATAGCATTAATTTACAGTGGATGTAAAGAAATATTCCTAGATCCCCCTTGCTCATATACTCTAGGGATGGTCCCTTCAGCTTTGGTATCAGCTCTGCCTGTTCCACACCGGGCCCTAATACCTAATGCAGTGGTTGCTTCCTAGAATCCCTATAGAATCATGGGAAAGAACCAAACTTTTGCCCTGGCCCACTTCATTTCTGATTTAGTAGCAAGGGTCCAGATGTTCACACCGACCACAAAGTGATCCACATCCCCAACCTTCTTGCTTCACCCAGACACATGTCCTGGCATGATGTAGTCTTAAGGGAAGCTTCCACAGATCTTGTAAGAAGTTCTAAGCCTTACCCTTAAGAATTATTCTGAGTGAAGCAAGGCAACTAGAACTTAATATTTCCATGTCACTCAGTCATTGAGTGTGGGCCACCCCAGTAATGAGGCGTCATCATGAGTGATCCGCTCCCTTCAGCAGAAGTAATCTCTTTAAGGGATAGGTCTGCAAATTCTTCATTCATGAAGAGAGATCTGGGTAGTGCAATAACAACCACAAAACTATATGGTCAATTCCTCATGTTTCTTGGAACTCATAACCATCACTTTGAATTTTCAAAGTGACAAGGTGAAATGTTTCAAGACATATAGGCCCCAAAGACAATTAAGTATCAGAAACAGAAGTTCCAGGTGACTCAAGGCCAACGGAACCCTACTTTAACAATAAAATTCTTCCCTGCTGTGACTGATCTTTCCTATTACTCAGCATTTTTGCGTTGTCCATAAGATAATTCAGTGGTCTTATTTGTAAACAGAATTCAGGAACTCACATAGTTGTTTCCAGTGGGAGAACATCTGTTCTTCCTGGATTAAATTTTCCAGGTCTTTTATGAAATTTTGTTTTATATCTTCCCAACAGTTCCAAGGAGGTTTTCAGTACTTTATATGTTTTCCTGCATAGAAATTTCAGAAATTGCTACAGAATTTTGTATCCCCATCTGTAGGAACATTTACACGGTGCATTCTTTTTTTTTTTTTCCTGTGCTCAAATATTGCAAAATGCAACAACCTCGTTACCTCATCACCTAACAAAGTTACTCATGTAAGCAATCCCTATGATGTGTGTTTTATTTATTTGTTTTCTATACAGTGGAAAAAGGAAGAAGAGAAAGCCATGTGAATTTGGGAATGTAATTAGTCTTGGCATTGCCCTGGGTCATAGCCCGGGTTCAGTCTGCATGCGATTAGAGATGCATAAATAAAGCTAGTATCCCCATACCGGTGATATTGCTATAAAAATAAGCCTTCACATAAATTTGTCTAGATTGCTGTACATATAAACTACAAGCCTTGGCTTTACCCCAACTAAATCACATGAGAAGTGTTTGCTTTTGTCTACTAATTAAGTTATATGGAAAGGCCAAAGTCATCTGGGGGCAGCAAAACCAAAACCCCCCTAAGACATTACAAAGATGGCATACAAGATAGCAGTAACTTACATGCCTGTTCTCTCCTCCACTCACATTCAACAAATCAAGGAGATCCCCATTGAGGCATGCAGAAAGCTCCCTCTAACAGATGTAGACAAGTACATTAATAAATCATGACCATCATTAAAATTCTTAAACCAATATTTTGCAATCAGGCATGCTTCTTGCTATCAGTTTTGGAGTCAGACAGAAATATTGCATATATGGAACATTAATTAATGAAATTGTTATAGTTGACTAGTTGCCAAAGATTACTAGCAACACAATCATGGTTTAGAAAACAGTCAAGAAATTTGACTTGCAAAGCATCTGTGGAGACACACTGTGGCTAATAAATTCGTGCAGCTCCTGCTCACATATGCTACCCTTGGGCAGAACAAGGTGGCCCTAATTGTTTTTGTGTTTGTGTGTATGCTCTCTACCCTATCCCAACATTTTTCAACTGTGCCCACAAATTCATATGCTTGTATTTTTAGCACAGCAAAGGCACTTAAGTATAAACTGGGATTTAAAGAGGTAGATGAAATTGTGTCATCCTAAGAGCTGTGCAGTTTATAACAGATGCTGAGAGCTAAACTTTCCAACCAAACAGCATCAGAAAATTAGTGAGAGCCACAAATATGACACCAATTACATCAGCAAGCCCTCCAGTTCCAAGAGTAAATTTCCTGTAGGAGATGTTTAGGAATGTCACAGCAAAATCAATACCTAGCACCCTCTTAATCTCTTATTCACCAAATAAGAGATGGCTCTTATTTGAGCCATCAAATGGTGAAGTTGGTTAAGCGGCTGCCTTCGGCTCAGGTCATGATCCCAGAGTCCTGGGATCGAGTCCCACACCGGGCTCCTTGCTAAGCGGTGAGCCTGCTTCTGCCTCTGTCTGCCTGTGCTCGCTCCTGCACTCTCTCTCTGTCTGACAAAATAAATAAATAAAATCTTAAAAAAAAAAAAAAGAATTAAACACACAGCATATGCCAGCTACCTCTTCTCATTCATCCTATGCACACAGAGATTATTTTTTTAAACTCTGTTAAACTTAAAGATTTTGTTTGCAAAACATCCTGATACCCTTAAATATTTATATGATTGACAAATAAATATTGATATTGATTGATTGATAAAATATCAAGGGATTGTCTCAGTGTTCTTTTTTTCCCCTGGAAAGATGAGGTCTTTGAAGGTTCTTAACAAAATGCTGTGATTCAGCTCCTCTCTGCTCCCACCTATTTTCAAGCAAGCATGTAGTTAGGACCACGGTAAAGCAGACATTATTCACTCAATGAACCTTAACAGCTTTATGGAAAAGCTCTAGATTCAGTTGTTATAAGAGAAAGGATGTTTATAGCATGACATCTTAGAAAAATCTGTCTTTGATGGACTTTGTTCTAATGGGATCCAAATGTCTGTCTCCAGCAAAGGGCCATTTCTGAAATAATGTGGTCATCAGTATAAATTGTCACTTGTTTTCAAACTTGTTTAAGAAAGTGAGGAGGAGATGGCAGTTTTTGCTTTAATTTTAGAGTGACTTCTACGTCATGGTAGGCTAGATTTTTGGCAGCTCTTTGATTAAGACATTACAAACCCTTTTAGAGCACCCCTTTCAAATTAAAAATTATGTTCCTTTTCTAGGAATAAATAGAATCAGAAGAACATTAAGCCACAGTGAAATGTATGCTTTTTTATCTTAAGCCAGCAGATGCTCAATACAGAAATGATCCTCTCCGTCTTTGTAAATGTCATCACAGCTACTACAGGCAAGTGCAGTCTCGCCCTAGCTGTGGGAAGACCAGTATATATTGTTCAGAAACCCAAGTTGGAGTTAGTTAAAAAGATTGAAATCTAAAGAGATTTCTCTTGTCCTGGATCTTAAAACTTATTCCAGTCTCCTGTCTGAACAGTAGTTAAATCTAGAATCATAGTCTATAACTCTATGCTAGGTCACCTTGTCCTTATTCTGTAATCTATGTCTAATTCCTATTCTTTTCATTGCATAGAACAGGGGGTCAGTCTTGAAGTGAAAGTAGCTGAAGTGTTGAGGCACCCTAACCTAACAAATTCTATCCTCTTCCTTAGCCACCTCCTTAAAACAAATTGAAGGTGGGAGAGTATTGTGAGTAACTAAAGAGTATCAGCAGGGAGAATTTTACTGAATGCTGCAGAAGAAGGCAAGAAGTCAAGAAGTGTGAGAAAAAAATGAGGGATTCCCAAAATAGAGCCAGGTGGCTAGTAGTTGTTAGTAATTAGAAATTCATTGTTTCACCCCTGCAATGAAATAGAGACAAAGAACATCTAAACCTTAATGTTGGAGAACAATTCAAAAAGACACATTTTCAGTGATGAGTGTTGAATTAATCATCTAATGGAAAAATTTTGACTCATATGATTAATGTTATACTTTGCCAGATAATAGAAAAATCTGAGTGTGAGCGTGATGCAGAAAATCTTGTTTTATCTCTTGCTAAGCAAATTTTTGTTACCAGTCTTCCTTACAAATTCACTCATTATTCATTCATTGAAGAACATTTTTATTGAGCACTTGCCATGTGCCAAGTATTATGCAGGACACTGGGAATCATAATAGTGAATAGAGAATTTTCTGCCTTCCACGAGTTTCTGGTTTTGTGGAGGAGAATAAAATAAACCCATATACACATAGATTATTAAAAATCTTTTGATACTGGTAAGTGCTATGAAGGACCTCAAATGTGATTACTGATTATAGCAGAACTGGAAATGAGGCAGAGGCAACGTAATGTTATGTGACCAGGGAATATCTGTCTGAGGAAGTGATCTTGGTGGTAAGACTGATTTGATAAAAAGATCAAATCTTGGGGAAAAGCATTCTAGGCACAGGGAATAGCAAAGGACTTCAGATAGGAATATGTTCAGGGTGTTTGGAGGTTAGAAAAATGGCCAGTGTGGCTAGACTATGATAGTATAGGAAGTGGTCTGAGAGAAACGCAAGAGGCAGGTGGAAACCAAGGCATGAAAGGCCTTGTCTCCACAGTAAGGGCTGTGGATTTTATTCAAAATGTAGCTGGAACCCATTGGAGAATCTCACTTACTCTTTAAAAAGAGCACACTAGCAACTCTGTGGGCAATAAATTATAGAGAGATCAAGATTTGAAGCAGGATGATCATTTATAATACCGTTCCTGAAGTCCAGGAGAGACGACTGTGATGTGTACAAAGTTGATGGAAGCAATGGTGGAAAAACAGGCATATTCAAAATGTATGTTGCAATTAAAGCCATTGGGAAATTTTGGATTTGATGTGGGACATGTGGGAAAAAAAGGAACAATCAAATATAACTTGTAGGTTTTAGGTTAACACAAAGCATCAGAGTTGGAAAGAAATATTACAAAGATGAGATTGGCCAGATGCCAAGAAACCTGCTAAAAATCCCATAGCTAGTTAATATTATAGCTGGGACTACTAGACCCCTCTGAGAACCTACTCCAGTCTACTTTCTGTCATGTCAGGTGGATGATTTCTCTCCTTTTCTTTTCCTCTAGGTAGACGGAAAACTCATTTCTGTAGGTAAGCGAACATATTTTCTCAGCAATCATTTCATTTTCTTCTCTTTCTCTCCCACATCATTTCATGTTTTATTCAATTTCCTGTATGAAAATTAATCATTTTACAGTAATGTAAAGACAATGTGAGAACAGAAAGTATTTACATCATTTTAAATCGTGAATCATTGTAATGTAAGAACAGAAAGTATTTACATCAACCTTGTGACAAAATACTGAATGATCTTGATTAAATTGAAACCGCATAGCATCAGGGACAAGGGAGCCTCATGTAGGGAGAGACTATATATAATTATTTGCCCCAGAAGGATAAGAATAAATTCTCCCTTAAAAAAATTTATATAGGGGCGCCAGGGTGGCTCAGCTAGTTAAGCTACTGACTTTTAATTTCAGCTCAGGTCATGATCTCTGGGCTGTAAAATCTAGCCCCGCATTGGGCTCCGCAAAGGGCAAGGAGCCTGCTTGAGATTCTCTCTCCCCCCTTCCCTCTGCCCCTCTCCCCTGGTTATAAATATATACACCACACACATATATATACATATGCAACTTTAAAGTTGTTTACGTTAATAAAACACAGTATTTTATCATTAAAACCTACAAATATATGAACTTAGTAGATAGCCATTTCATAATTTCCTTTATGGCCTTATTGGGATATAACTCACATACAACATTGTTTAAGTTTTAGGAGTATGATGTGATGCTTTTATACACGTATATATTGCAAAATAACAAAATCAGTTTAGTTAGAATCTCTACTGCCTCACTTAATTACTG
>RCUC01160362.1:0-51286 GCA_003697995.1 Taxidea taxus jeffersonii | reverse complement strand
GGGGAGCCTGTTTCCCCCCTCTCTCTGCCTGCCTCTCTGCCTACTTGTGATCTCTCTCTCTGTCAAATAAATAAATTTTAAAAAAACTGAGTCAAATGAGTGTTTTGGTTTTGTATACAAATGTTATGTTTATGCTCTACTGTAGTTTATTCATCATACAATAGTATTATGTCTAAAAAATGTACATTCCTTAATTTAAAAATACTTTATTGCTAAAAAAATGTATACTATCATCTGAGCTCTCAGCAAATTGTAATCCCTAATCACAGGTCGCCATAACAAATATAATAATAATGAAATGTTTGAAATACTTTAAGAATTACCAAAATGTGACAGAGACACAAAGTAAGCAAATGCTGTTGGGAAAATGATGCTCAACTCAGAGTTGCCACGAACCTTCATTTTATGAAAAACAATATCTTCAAAGTGCAATAAAGGGAAGAAAATAAAAGGATGTATGCCTATAATGAGTACTGGCTTGTAAGGAAAGTGGAAATATGGATGGGACAATGCAATGTGTGAAGGGAAGAAAGACATATCAGTGACAATTCTCTGTAGATAGCCAATTACACATGCATTTAAGATTCAGGACACTCATCAAAACTGTCATTTGAGCAAGTGACTCTTATTTCTGTCTTTGTTTTGAATGGATCCTGTATGTTTTAGAACACTACTTCATTAGTTATGATATCTCCACCAATCAATGATTGATGCTGGTTGTATAGTCTTGTCATTCCTAGAAAGCAGCATCACCACTTAATGAAAACTTTCAGGAAAAAAACAAATTAGGCTACTGAGAAAGCCTTTGAGTGCTCTAGGTTTTCACTGGTGTATTTTTAATCCAGAAGATAGATGTGTTGATTCCAAACACCTTTTGAATTCTCTGCCGTGTTTTCAGATTTGTCTCACTGACAAGGTCTGGGACAGAGCACAGAAGCACATGATTGTGGTGACACAAGGGACAGACTTTTCCTGAAACAGAAGCCACTCAGGCCTGGTGAAGCCCTCCTCCAGCCACATGCCCTAAAAGTTGGTGGGTAACTTGGGGTTCTTCACTTGTCAGACTGAGTGACATCATGTTCTGAATGAGCTGTAGCTAGGAGATGAGGAAGCCTGTTGTTGGCACTTATATCCCAGTCTCAGGCATTCTCAGTCTGCTCTTGTAGACTAAAGGGAAAACTCTTCATACAGAATCTGAGTGGTCATTCAGAATCTGACTGGTTAGGACTTTGTGGACTGGTCTAATTCAACAAGATTGTCCCCTGATATATAATATTTAATATAAAATCATGTCAGACAGTAAGAAAAAATAACCTATGCAAAAACCATATATTAATTGAAAAGTTATAGCATTAAATGGTATAATAATATTTCACATATTTCATTTTGATTTAAGAGTAATAAATATTCTAAACTTCTCAGCCTGGGGAAGGTAGGTAGTTCACTGGAAATGAATGACAAGTAATCCATAATTAAGGACAATAGAAAACTAAAAAGGACTAAGAATTATTTTAAGATATTCTCTTTTTGTGGTGATATGGTGGAGTTTATCCAGGAACATCTAAAAGAAAACATAGCTTCAGAAAAAAAGTGTAACTTCCAGCAATCAGTAGGTCATTCTGGAAAGCAAGATATAACTGAAGAACTTGAATATCAAATGTTGTGATTTTGTAATTTAATAAAGGGCATGTGTGTTTAAATTATATAGTAGAAGTGGTCCTCATTTAATTGGTGTAGTGCCATTTGTAAATTTGGCTATCTATTATTTAGACTTTACAAGGATCAACGCTTATTATAGTTGGAAAAGCATAATGTACCTGCCACCAGATGGCAATGTTCATCACAGTTACACTGTGCCTCCATGGGTGAAGGCAGGCAATAGGTAAAGTGTTAATGGCTGCAACTCAATGAAACATTGAAAAAATCAGCCTTGTTTTGTTATTATTTTTCTCCTGGGAGCATCAGTGAGGTGTACCCTAGAGAAGGCCAACCGAAAAGAGGGTCTTTGGTGGTATTGTCTAAGCTGGTGTGATGCAGATCAGATTTGATGGAAAGTATGGGCTAACAGAGAGGTCTACATTTGACAGTTATCTCTGGATAATGGTCCAAGGAAAGAATGGAAGTGCAAAATCAAAATGATGGGGCCATACTTGATAAGAATGATCAATGCTGAGGCTCCTGTGAATGACAGCACTGAGGGAATTAGATAGCTATGATTGTGAGTGGATAGAGGGTTATGGAATTCTAGAGACATTCTGGAAAGCCATTATGGAATGGCAAGAAACATAATAAAAATGGGTGAAGGACAATGAGAAGGGTAACCAAAAAGTCAAAATAAAATAGGTAATTGGAAAGTATTGGAGGGCTAATTATCTGGAAGCAGGTGGAAAGGAGTGTACCAACCTGCTTCTTGTGTTTGAGCTGAGGGTGATGAGGAAAAAGTAGCAATTCCAGGAAAGAGTGTTTTTAAAAAATGGCACTGTCAAGGAAAGATCCAGATTCTTTCACCTCAGAAAAATAAGGAATGTAAGGGGAAAAAAATCCATTCTAATAAATTAGAACTGTTTTCTCCCCAAACTGTCTTATGAGATACTGAAGAAGTATTCCATGAAAAAAGAGATTCAATATTTGGAGTCACTCTATAGTGGATCTTTAAAAAGATCAGGCTTTGTGAGGAATTTGAGGTGGGAAGTTGAATAGGTAAAGCATGGTGGATTTTAAGGCAATAAAACGATTCTAAAAAATACTGTAATCATGGATACATAACAACATGCATTTGCCAAATGCCACAAGCTTTAAAGCACAAAGAATGAATGTTAATTGTGAAAACTTAAAAAAATAATTTAGGAGGTTGTGGAATCCCTGGATGGAATCTAGAATTTGCCAAGAAATCTAACTGTGCTACAAATATATGAAACAATCTTCCTGAAGGAGTGAGAGAAAGGTGCTGACCTAAGTAACTCTGTAAACGTGTGATATTTGTTAGACTAAAGGCAAAAGGAACTACACGTAATCACTGTTGTATCCCAGGAGAGTATGGGTTAATAATTCTGATTCTGTAACACATATATACCAGAGTTGAACAATGGATGAATGGCAGACAGTTGGAGCCAGTGGTCTCACTGTTGGAGTGGGAGTTTACCAATAAGCAAGGGAAGGAGGGCTGTAATGACTCATGTGCTAATGGACTGGAGTTGTAGGCATTAGTATAAACTCATGTTTAGCTTAATACAGATATGATTAATATAACTACAGTAGTATTTAGATACATGTGTGTATACACAGATTAGTATATATACATACATCTCCTTGCTCATTGATGACAAGCATAGAATCGACAACACTCCAGTATCAATGAGCATACATTACAACCAGATATTGATTTCTAATCCCATTCTGCAAAAAAAAAAAAAATGAACAAGGACTCTGTGGAGAAATGGCTGTTTCTGGACATGGGGAAAAATACAAGATAAACCTGGAATATCTTTTTTTAAATTTAATTTTAACTTTTTTTATTTTTTAAATATGTTATGCTAGTCACCATACAGTACATCATTAGTGGTTTTTAAAATTTTATTTATTTATTTTTAACATATAATGTATTATTAGCCTCAGGGGTACAGTTCTGTGAATCACCAGGTTTACACACTTCACAGCACTCACCATAGCACATACCTTCCCCATTTCCATAACCCCACCACCCTCTCCCTAACCCTTCCCCCTGGAAACCCTCAGTTTGTTTCATGAGATTAAGAGTCTCTTATAGTTTGTCTCCCTCCCGATCCCATCTTGTTTCATTTATTCTTTTCCTACCCACCAAACCCCTTGCATTGCCTCTCAACTTCCTCATATCAGGGAGATCATATGATAATTGTCTTTCTCTGATTAACTTATTTTGCTAAGCATAATACCCTCTAGTCTCATCCACATTGTCACAAATGGCAAGATTTCATTTCTCCCGATGGCTGCATAGTATACCATTCCATATATATGCCATGTCTTCTTTCTCCATTCATCTGTTCATGGACACCTAAGGTTCTTTCCATAGTTTGGCTATTGTGAACATTACTGCTATAAACATTTCGATGAACGTGCCCCTTCGGATCACTACATTTGTATCCTTAGGGTAAATACCCAGTAGTGCAATTGCTGGTAGCTCTATTTTCAACTTTTTGAGGAACCTCCATGCTCTTTTCCAGAGTGGTTGCTCCAGCTTGCATTCCCACCGAGAGTGTAGGAGGGCTCCCCTTTCTCTACATCCTCACCAACACTTGTGTTTCCTGACTTGTTAATTTTAGCCATTTTGACTGGTGTGAGGTGGTATCTCATGGCAGTTTTGATTTGTATTTCCCTGATACTGAGTGATGTGGAGCACTTTTCATGTGTCTGTTGGCCATCTGGATAGCTTCTTTGCAGAAATGTCTGTTCATGTCCTCTGCCCATTTCTTGATTGGATTATTTGTTCTTTGGGTGTTGAGTTTGCTAAGCTCTTTATAGATTTTGGATACTAGCCCTTTATCTGATATGTCGTTTGCAAAAATCTTCTCCCATTCTGTCAGTTGTCTTTTGGTTTTGTTAACAATTTCCTATGCTGTGCAAAAGTTTTGCTCTTGATGAAGTCCCAATAGTTCATTGTTGCCCTTGCTTCCCTTGCCTTTGGCGATGTTCCTAGGAAGAAGTTGCTGTGGCTGAGGTCGAAGAGGTTGTTGCCTGTGTTCTCCTCAAAGATTTTGATGGATTCCTTTCTCACATTGAGGTCATTCATCCATTTTGAGTCTATTTTCATGCATGGTGTAAGGAAATGCTCCAATTTCTTTTTCTGCATGTGGCTGTCCAATTTTCCCAGCTCAATTTGTTGAAGAGGCTGTCTTTTTTCCATTGGATATTCATTCCTGCTTTGTCGAATATCAGTTGACCATAGAGCTGAGGGTCTATTTCTGGGCTCTCTATTCTGTTCCATTGATCTATGTGTCTGTTTTGGTGCCAGTACCATACTGTCTTGATGATGACAGCTTTGTTGTGGAGCTTGAAGTCCGGAATTGTGAGGACACCAACTTGGCTTTCTTTTTCAATATTCCTTTGGCTATTGGAAGTCTTTTCTGATTCCATGTTAATTTTAGGATTATGTGTTCCAATTTTTTTGAAAAAAAAAAGGATGGGATTTTGATAGGGATTGCATTAAATGTGTACATTGCTTTATGTAGCACAGACATTTTCACAATATTTGTTCTGCCAATCCATAAGCATGGAACATTTTTCCATTTCTTTGTGTCTCCCTCAGTTTCTTTCATGAGTATAGTTTTCTGAGTATAGATTCTTTACCTCTTTGGTTAGGTTTATTCCTAGGTATCTTATGGTTTGGGGGACAATTGTAAATGGGATTGACTCCTTAATTTCTCTTTCTTCTGTCTTGTTGTTGGTGTAAAGAAATGCAACTGATTTCTGTGCCTTGATTTTATATCCTGACACTTTACTGAATTCCTGTACAAGTTCTAACAGATTTAGAGTGGAGTCTTTTGGGTTTTCCACATATAGTATCATATCATCCACAAAGAGTGATAGTTTGACTTCTTCTTTGCCGATTTGGATGCCTTTAATTTCTTTCTGTTGTCTGATTGCTGAGGTTAGGACTTCTAGCAATATGTTGAATAGCAGTGGTGATAATGGACATCCCTGCCATGTTCCTGACTTTAGTGGAAAAGCTTTCAGTTTTTCCTCCATTGAGAATGATATTTGTGGTGGGTTTTTCATAGATGGCTTTGATAATATTGAGGTGTGTACTCTCTGTCCCTACACTTTGAAGAGCTTTGATCAAGAAAGGATGCTGTACTTTGTCAAATGTTTTTTCAGCATCTATTGAGAGTATCATATGGTCCTTGTTCTTTCTTTTATTAATGTATCACATTGATTGATTTGCAGATGTTGAACCAAACTTGCAGCCATGGAATAATTCCACTTGGTCGTAGTGAATAATCCTTTTAATGTTCTGTTGGATCCTATTGGCTAGTATTTTGGTGAGAATTTTCGCATCTGAGTTCATCAAGGATATTGGTCTGTAATTCTCTTTTTTGATGGGATCCTTGTCTGGTTTGGGGATCAAGGTGATGCTGGCCTCATAAAACGAGTTTGGAAGTTTTCCTTCCATTTCTATTTTTAGGAACAGTTTCAGAAGAATGGGAATTAATTCTTCTTTAAATGTTTGGTAGAATTCCCCTGGAAAGCCATCTGGCCCTGGGCTCTTGTTTGCGTGGAGATTTTTGATGACTGTTTCAATCTCCTTAATGGTTGTGGATCTGTTCAGGTTTTCTTCTTCTTCCTAGTTCAGTTTTGGTAGTTTATATGTCTCTAAGAATGCATCCATTTCTTCCAGATTGTCAAATTTGCTGGCATAGAGTTCTAATAATATGTTCTTATAATTCTTTGTATTTCTTTGGTGTTGGTTGTGATCTCTCCTCTTTCATTCATGATTTTATTTATTTGGGTCCTTTCTCTTTTATTTTTGATAAGTCTGGCCAAGGGTTTATCAATCTTATTAATTCTTTCAAAGAACCAGCTCCTGGTTTTGTTGATTTGTTCTATTCTTTTTGTTTTTGTTTTTGTTCTTTTGGTTTCTATTTCATTGATTTCTACTCTGATCTTTATTATTTCTCTTCTCCTGCTGGGTTTAGGCTTTCTTTGTTGTTCTTTCTCCAGCTCCTTTAGGTGTTGGGTTAGTTCATGTATTTGAGACCTCTCTTGTTTCTTGAGAAAGCCTTGTATCACTATATATTTTCCTCTCAGGACTGCCTTTGCTGTGTCCCACAGATTTTGAACGGTTGTGTTTTCATTATCATTTGTTTCCATGAATTTTTTTTCAATTCTTCTGTAATTTCCCAGTTGACCCATTCAATCTTTAGAAGGATGCTCTTTAATCTCCATGTATTTGGGTTCTTTCCAAATTTCCTCTTGTGATTGAGTTCTAATTTCAGAGCATTGTGGTCTGAAAATATGCAGGGAATGATCCCAATCTTTTGGTACTGGTTGAGACCTAGTTTGTGACCCAGGATGTGCTCTATTCTGGAGAATGTTCCATGGGCACTAGAGAAGAATGTGTATTCTGTTGCTTTGGGATGGAATGTTCTGAATATATCTGTGCCGTCCATTTGGTCCAGTCTGTCATTTAGGGCTTTTATTTCCTTGTTGATCTTTTCCTTGGATGATCTGTCCATTTCAGTGGGGGGAGTGTTATAGTCCCCTACTGTTACTGTATTATTGTTGATGTGTTTCTTTGATTGTGTTATTAATTGGTTTATATAGCTGGCTGCCCCCATGTTAGGGGCATAGATATTTAAAATTGTGAGATCTTCTTGTTGGACAGACCCTTTGAGTATGATATAGTGTCCTTCCTCATCTCTTATTATAGTCTTTGGCTTAAAATCTAATTGATCTGATGTAAGGATTGCCACCCCAGCTTTCTTTTTATGTACATTAGCATGGTAAAATTTTTCCACCCCCTCACTCCAAATCTGTAGGTGTCTTTGGGTCTAAAATGAGTTTCTTGTAGACAGCATATTGATTTTTTTTTAATCCATTCTGATACCCTGTGTCTTTTGATTGGGGCATTTAGCCCATTTATGTTCAGGGTAACTATTGAGAGATATGAATTTAGTGCCATTGTATTTCCTGTAAGGTGATTGTTACTGTATATTGTCTCTGTTCCTTTCTGTTAATACTTTTAGGGTCTCTCTTTGCTTAGAGGACCCCTTTCAATATTTCCTGTAGAGCTGGTTTGGTGTTTATAAATTCTTTCAGTTTTTGTTTGTTCTGGAAGATTATTATCTCTCCTTCAATTTTCAATGATAGCCTAGCTGGATATAATATTCTTGGCTGCATATTTTTCTCATTTAGTGCTCTGAATATATCATGCCAGGTTTTTCTGGCCTGCCAGCTCTCTATGGATAAGTCAGTTGCCAACTATTATTTTTACCATTCTATGTTACAGACTTATTTTCCCAGGCTGCTTTAAGGATTTTCTCTTTGTTACTAAGACTTGTAAATTTTACTATTAAATGACATGGTATGGACCTATTCTTATTGATTTTGAGAGGGATTCTCTGTTCCTCCTGGATTTTGATGATTGTTCCCTTTGCCATATTAGGGAAATTCTCTCCAATAATTCTCTCCAATATACCTTCTGCTCCCCTCTCTTTTTCTTCTTCTTCTGGGATTCCAATTATTCTAATATTGTTTCATCTTATGGTATCACTTATCTCTCAAATTCTCTCCTGTCGTCCAGTAGTTCTTTGTCTCTCTTTTGCTCAGCTTCTTTATTCTCTGTCATTTGGTCTTCTATATCACTAATTCTCTCTTCTGCCTCACTTATTCTAGCAGTAAGAGCCTTCATTTTTATTGCACCTCATTAATAACTTGTTTTATTTCAGCTTGGTTAGATTTTAGTTCTTTTATTTCTCAAAAAAAATGGCTTTTATTTCTCCAGACAGTGTTTCTCTAATATCTTCCATGCCTTTTTCAAGCCCAGCTAGCACCTTGAGAATCATTATTCTGAACTCTAGATCTGACATATTACTGATGTCTGTATTGATTAGGTCCTTAGCCTTGGTACTGCCTCTTGTTCTTTTTGTGTGTGTGTGGTGAGATTTTCTGCCTTGTCATTTTATCCAAATAAGAATATATGAAGGAGAGAATAAAATACTAAAGGGTGGCAAAGACCCCAGTAAAATGTGCTTTAACCACATCAGAAGAGACCCCAAATAGTGGGGGGAAGAAAGGAGGTAAAAAGAAGTTCAGAAAAAAAATTTTTTAAGAAAAAATAAATAAAAGAAAAAATATATATTAGACTGGTGAATAGAACAGAGTCACCCACTTAAATTTGGGAGTATTTTGGTTTCTTAGAAGGAACTACCTACCATAATTTTAAAGGATATATATATTTACATATATTTTTTCATCCTTTCATATATACACACACACACACACACACACACACACACACAAAGAAAGGGTAAACATTTTGAAGGGATGCAATATGACTATAAAGATAAAAATTTAAAAAAAAAATTTCTAGGGGTGCCTGGGTGGCTCAGTGGTTTAAAGGCTCTGCCTTTGGCTCAGGTCATGATCCCAGGGTCCTGAGATCGAGCCCCACATTGGGCTCTTGCTTAGGCAGGAGACTGCTCCCCAGCCCCGCCTGCCTCTCTGCCTTCTTATAATCTCTGTCTGTCAAATAAATAAATAAAATCTTTTTAAAATTTTTTCTAAAAAAGGAGTTGATAAGATAAGTTGGTTGAGGGAATAAAGAAAAAGAAAGTGGAGAGAATTGCCTCAGGCTGGAGACTACAACAAAGCCCTGTGCTAGATTTAGGGTATATTTTGATCTATTTGGAGAAGTTATATCCCAAATTTTTTTAGAAGAAAAATCCCTATGTGTATACAAAAAATAAAGTTAGATTCAATGAAGGCTAAAATATGACTATAATATTGAAGTCTCAGAGAGTTTTTTAATGAAAGGTATTGTTAAGATAAACTAGTTTAAAAACATTAAAAGAGGAAAGAGTAAAAGTTAAAAAAATTAGCATTAGAAAAAAATAAAATAAAAAAATAATTAACTTTGCAAGACTAAAGAATCATGGGGAGAAAGCCGTGTATCCCATGCTTTGCTTTCTCCTCCTCTGGAATCCTGATGTTCTCCTTGGTAAGTGAACTTGGTCTTGGCTGTATTTCTTGCTGATCTTCTGGGGGAGGGGCCTGTTGTAGTGTTTCTCAAGTGTCTTTGCCCCAGGCAGAATTGAACCTCCCTTACCAGGGGCCAGGCTGAATAATCCACCTGTGTTCGCCTTCCGGAGCTTTTGTTCCTTGAACACTTTTTGTAGAGCTCTGGAGGACGGGAATGAAAATGGTGGCCTCCCAATCTCCCACCTGGAGGAGCCGAGAGTTCAGGGCCCACTCCTCAGTGCGCTCTCAGAGGAATACGCTCAATCACTCCCACCTTCTTGGTCTCCGGCCATGCTCTGAGCTCACCCAGCTTGTGATCAAGCGATTCTGTCTCTGGCACACAGCCCCATCTGAAGTCTCCAAACCCAGGAGATCCCTGTGCTCCCCAGATTTTGTGGGGCTCCTACTTAAAGAGCAGTGCCACAGATCATGGTTTAAGGTAATCCCGAGTTGAGAGCTCATTCCTTGGCTCTGTCTCCGTAGCCGGCTTCCCTGCCCTAATACCTGCGAGCTCTGCAACACTAAAACACCCCTGATCCTTCTGTGACCCCGCGGGACCTGAGACCATGCTGTCCCCACATGGGCTTCACCCAGCTTTGTCTCTGGAGCAGTGTCCCTCAGTGGAGCAGACTTTTAAAAGTTTTTTGTGCTCTGTGGCTCCACCATTTGCTGGGAGCTGGCCCCTCCCTCCTTGGTCTATCTTCCCATCACCTTGGATTCACTTCTCTGCAGGTCCTACCTTTCAGAAAGTGGTCAATTTTCTGTTTCTAGAATTGCTGCTCTTCTTCTCTTCAATCTCCTGTTGGATTTGTAGGTGTTCAGAATGGTTTAATAAATTATCTAGTTGATCTCTTGCTACCTGATGTCATTTCAGCCTGCTATTCCTCTGCCATTTTGACTTCCCACATCATTAGTTTTTGATGTAGTGTTCCACAATTCATTGTTGGCATATAACACCCAATGCTCTCCCTCTTCCTTCCAAAACCCTTAGTATATTTCTCAGAATTCATAGTCTCTTGTGGTCCATCTCTCCTTCCAATCCCCCCCCTTTCATTTTTCCCTTCCTTCTCCTAATATCCTCCATGCTATTCCTTATGTTTCACAAGTAAGTGAAACCATATGATAATTGACTTTCCTTCCTTGAGTTATTTCTATTGGCATAATCTCCTCTAGTCCCACCCATATTGATGCAAAAGCTGGGTATTCATCTTTTCTGATGGCTGCATAATATCCATTGTATACATGGACCACATCTTTATCCATTCATCTGTTGAAGGGCATCTTGGCTCTTTCCACAGTTTGGTGATTGTGGACATTGCTGCTATGAACATTGGGGTACATATGGCTCTTCTTCTCACTTAATCTGTATCTTTGGGCTAAATACTAAGTAGTGCAATTGTTGGGTCACAGAGTAATTCTATTTTTAATTTTCTGAGGAACCACCACACTGTTCTCCAAAGTGGCTGCACCAACTTGCATCCCCACCAACAGTGTAAGACGGTTCCCCTTTCGCCACATCCTCTCCAACATTTGTTGTTTCTTGCCTTGTCATTGTTTGCTGGTGTAAGGTGGTATCTCAGTGTAGTTTCAATTTGAATTTTCCTGATCGCTAATGATGATGAATATTTTTTCATGTATCTTTAGCCATTTGTATGTCTTCTTTGGAGAAGTGTCTATTCATGTTGTCTGCTCATTTTTTTACTCGATTATTTGTTTTTTGGGTGTTGAGTTTGAGCTCTTTATAGATCTTGGATATCAGCCTTTTGTCTGTTGTGTCTTTTGCAAATATCTTCTCCCATTCTGTGTATTGTCTAAGGGAGTTTTGTTGACTGTTTTCTTTGCTGTGCAGAAGCTTTTGATCTTGATGAAGTCCCAAAAGCTCATTTTTCACTTTTGTTTCCCTTGCATTTGTAGATGTATCTTGAAAGAAGTTGCTGTGGTCAATGTTGAGGATGTTACTGCTTATGTTCTCCTCTAGGATTTTGATGGATTCCTGTTGGACAATGAATGAGGTCTTTCATCCATTTTGAGTTTATCTTTCTGTATGATGTTAAAGATTTCCAATTTCCCCAGCACCATTTATTGAAGAGACTGTCCCCCCCCAACTGGATATTTTTTTCCTGCTTTGTCAAAGATTATTTGACCAAAGAGGTGAGTGTCTATATCTGGGCTCTCTACTCTGTTCCATTGCTCCTGGGGATCATAGTTTTGTATTATAGCTTGAAATCAGGCAACGTGATGCCCCAGCTTTTTTTTTTTTTCAATACTTCCTTGGCCATTTGAAGTCTTTTCTAGTTCCATACAAATTTTAGGATTTCTTGTTCCAGCACTTTGAAAAATGCTGACGATATTTTGATTGGGATGGCATTGAAACTATAGATTGCTCTGGGCAGCATAGACATTTTAACAATGTTTATTCTTCTGAGACATGAGCATTGAATGTTTTTCCATCTTTTTGTGTCTTCTTTAATTTCTTTCACAAGTGTTCTGCAGTTCCTGGAGTACAAATCTTTTACCTCTTTGGTTAGGTTTATTCTAAGGTATCTTATGGTTCTTGGTGCTATTCTAAATGGAATCAGTTCTCTAATTTCTCTTTCTACAGTTTCACTATTATTGTGTAAGAAAGCAACTGATTTCTGTGCATAGATTTTGAGTTCTAGTAATTTGGGAATGAAGTCATTTGGGTTTTTCACATAAAGCATCATATCTGAAAAGAGAAAATGTTTGACTTCTTCTTTGCCAATTTGAATACCTTTTATTTCCTTTTATTGTCTGATGCCTGTTGCTAGGACTTCTAGTACTACATTGAACAATAAGGGTAAGTTTGGGTATCCTTGTTGTGTTCTTGACCTAAAGGAAAGCCTCAGATTTCTGCATTGAGAATTATATTCTTTGTGGTTTTTTCATAGATTTTATAAAATTGAGGAGTGTTCCTTCTATCCCTATACTCTGAAGAGTCTTAATCAGGAAAGGATGCTGTAATTTGTCACATGCTTGTTCTGTATCAATTGAGAGGATCATGTGGTTATTCTCTCGTCTTATTAATTTGTTCTATCACATTGATTGATTTGCAAAGGTTGAATCACACTTGCATCCCAGGGATAAATCCCACCTGGTTATGACAGAAAATCCTTTTAATGTACTGTTGAATCCTATTAGCTAGGATTTAATTGAGAATTTTGGCATCCATATGCATCAAAGATACTGCCTTTTTGGTGGGATCTTTGCCAGGTTTGAGGATTAAGGTAATGCTAGCCACATAGAAAAAGTCTGGAAGTTCCTCCTGTTTCTATTTTTTGAAACAGCTTCGGGAAAATAGGTATTATTTCTTCCTTTAATATTTGGTAGAATTCCCCAGGGAATCCAATCAGGTCCTGGACTCTTGTATTTTGGGAGGTTTTTGATCACTACTTCAATCTCGTTACTAATTATTGGTCTATTCAGGTTGTCAGTTTCTTCCTGTTCCAGTCTTGGCAGTTTATAAGAATGCATCTATTTCTTCTAGGTTGCTTAACTTATTGGCATATAGCTGTTGATAATGATTTCTGATGATTGTTTACATTTTCCTGGTGTTAGTCATGATCTCTCCCCTTTCATTCATAATTTTATTAATTTGGATCCTTTCTCTTTTCTCTTGGGTAAGTCTGCCAGTGGTTTATCAATCATATTAATTATTTCAAAGAACCAACTTCTAGTTTTGTTGATGTGTACTACTGTATTTCTGATTTCTAATTCATTAATCTCTGCTCTAATCTTAATATTTCCCTTCTCATGCATAGATTAGGCTTAATTTGCTGTTGGTTCTCCTGTTCTTTGAGGTGTAAAGAAAGTTTGTGTATTCAGGATTTTTCTATTTTTTTGAGTAAGGCTTGGATGGCTATGTATTTCCCCCTCAGGACTGACTTTGCCATATTGCATAGGCTTTGGACCAATGTGTCTTCATTCTCATTGGCTTCCATAAATTGTTTAAATTCTTCTTTGATTTCCTGGTTGATCCAAACATTCTTGAGCAGGGTGGTCTTTCTCTTCCAACTGTTTGAATTTCTTCCAAACTTTTTCTTGTGATTGAGTTCCAATTTCAAAGCATTGTGGTCTGAGAATATGTAGGGAATAATCTCAATCTTTTGGTATCGGTTGAGACCTGATTTGTGACCCAGTATGTGGTCTATTCTGAAGAAAGTTCCATGTGCACTTGAGAAGAATAAGTAGTCTGTTTATTTAGGTGGAGTGTTCTGCAAAAATCTATGAGGTCCATCTGGTTCAGTGTGTCATTCAAAGCTCTTGTTTCTTTGTTGATTTTCTGCTTAGATGATCTGTTGCTGAGAGTGGACTGTTAAGGTCTCCTGCAATTAATGTATTGTTATCAGTGTATTTCTTTATTTTGGTTAACAGTTGGCTTATGTAGTTGGCTGCTCCCATGTTGCAGGCATAGACATTTACAATTGTAGATCTTCTTGTTGGACAGACCCCTTAAGAGTAATGTATCTCTAACATAGTCTTTAACTTAACGTCTGATTTGTCTGATATGAGTATTGCTACCTCAGGTTTCTTTTGAGGTCCATTGGCATGAAAGACGTTCACCTCTTCACCTTCAGTTGGGGTGCATCTTAAGGTCCAAAATGAATCTTTTGTAGACAGTGTATGAATGGGTCCTGTCTTTTTATCCAATCTGAAACCCTGTGCCATTTTATGAGAACAATTAGGCCATTCACATTGTAAGTGATTATCAAAAGATATGATTTTATTGTCATCATGTTTCCTGTGAGGTTCTTGTTTCTATAGAATATCTCTGTAAATTTCTGTTCTATATAACACTTGGGGTCTTTCTTCTTTTATAGAACCCCCCTTAGTATTTCTTGCAGGACCGGCTTAATGGTCACAAACTCTTTTAGTTTTTGCCAGTCTTGGGAGCTCTTTATCTTTCCTTCCATTCTAAATGACAGCCTTGCTGGATAAAGTATTCTTGGCTGCATGGTCTTCTCATTTAGTACCCTGAATATGTCTTGCCATCCCTTTCTGGCTTTCCAGGTCTCTGTGGACAGGTTTGATGTTATTCTGGTGTTCCTGCCTCTATACTTAAGGAATCTCTTCCCCCTAGCTGCCCTTGGCTCTAAGATTTCCAAGTTTCACTATTACTATTACATGTCGGGTGTATGTAGAGGTCCTCTCTGCCTCTAGGACATGAATGCTTGTTTCATTCCCCAGCCCAGAGAAGTTCTAAGCTATGATTTGCTCAAATATATTTTCTAGACCTATCTCTCCCCCTCTCAGAGATCCCGATAATTCTGACATTGGAACATTTCATGGCATGATTTATTTCTCTAATTCTGTTTTCATGGGTTCTAAGCTATTTAGACTTCCTCCTGATCTTTCTTTTATATAATTCCTCTTCTAGATCACTAATTCATTCTTCTGCTTCATTTACCCTAGCAGTTTGAGTATCTAGATTAGATTGAATCTCATTGATAGCACTTTTTAAGTTCTGCCAGATCAGCTCTCATTTCTGCTCTTAGAGAATCTATGTTGCTATTAATGGTTTTCTCCAACCTAGCTATTGTCCACATAACTGTTACCGTGAAGTCTATTTCCAACATTTTGCTTTTATCCATATCCATTAGTTCTATTGCAGAGGTCACAGTCTCTGATCTTTCCTGTTTTGGGAGTTCCTCATCTTAGTCATTCTGTTGAGGGATGGTTGAGGGAATGTACAGAGTCCAAATCATTGACCACAACCCATACAAGAAGCACCTGTTTTATAGAGATCTTAGGGTTGTTGGACTTTTGTTCTTTCATCCTGTCTTCGGGGGAGGGGCCTGGTATGTTATTCAAGCAACCCTGATTGGACAAAGTTGCCCCCTTGTGGGGGGAATGGGCTCTGTGAAAACCAGTTTTGGGGGGGGGTTGTTCTCAGGTGGCTTCCCCTGGTAGCATTCCTTGTCTCTTCCCAGAGTCAGAGGAGAAGTGACCATATCCAAACTTCTGTCTCAGAAGAAAGAGATCACAGCCTGTTCTTCAGTAAGTACTTCAGATCACACTGTCTCTGCTTTTGTCTGTGCTGTTAAAACACACAGCATCCTGGGTTGTGTGCCCCACAGTAGCACTCCCAGCCTTCGCTTCCAGGTCCAGGCACATCTCTACCCTTTGTGCTTCTAAAATGGCCAGCTGCCCCCAGTTTTCATGTGCACCACTGCAGCTCCAGGTTTCAGTCTGGAGGACTGGATCTATACCTATAGAATATCTCATCGTTGGTTTTGAGGTATGAAGTGGGGAGCCATGATTCTGAGTGCAGATATTGGAAGATAAATGGAAGGGACAGGGAGCCTCTGGGATCCTGTGCCATCAGAGTGCAAAAGCCTCCCATGCTGGGGACTGGGCATAGACTCACGGACTGGCAGTGACAGGGAAAGGACTTTAGGGCAGCCTGGAATATCTTTAAAAGCACTAAGAAAGTGTTTTGTTGTTGTCATTGTTTGTTTTTGTTTTTGTTTTTTTTAATACGATGGTATATGCTGAAGGGACGCAGGACACAGCAACCAACTAAAAGAGCTTCCACTGCCTAAAGATGACACCATTTGAGCAACACAATAAAGTAGTGTTGGATTATAACCAAAATTTTTATAAACACCCATGATCTTAATGAAAAAAATAAATAAATGGCGGTGGGGAAAGACAAATCTCCCTTGCAGAAAGATCTCTAATATTTTTGTAGACACTCTACCTTCAAGCCCTTTAGTATGGTCCACACAGAGTCCCTCCTTTGCAAAGACTGCACTATGGAAATGAAATGGGGAGGAGTAACTTTACACTAGAGAAACCTGACAACCAGTACTTTAGGCAGACAGTCAACATCCACATCAACAATGGAGGGTCATTTGAAAGGCCCAAAGAGCAGACTCTGCTGGGGGCTTGTTCCAACTTACTGGTTAGTTTTCTTTCACTAACCTCCTAAGAAAATTCATTGCCAATATACACAAACTATTAGGGAGGCTAGACCCCAGCAGAGGATGCAAAGATATCTAGTGACTTCCAGACTTTCTTGGCTCCCCACAGACATAAATAAGTGACCCTACTAACGACCAGTACTTTGTCTGCAAACAGTTATCTTATGCTTCTTGCCTCTAAGAAGTATCTGCACCTCAGTGTCAGGGGGCAGGACCTGTTCAAGTTCCAGCATTACATCATTACCCCTAAGACCCCCAAACATTCCAGAGGTTAATAAGTACTGCTGAATATGCCCAAAGCATTTTTGATTTTCAGCAAATTGTAAAACATCTTGATGTTATTGGTTCTGAGACCATGTTTAAAAAAATCACAAAATTACAACTTACAGAAAATAAAAACAAAAAGACAAAGATCATCATTTCAGGGAAAGACAGGCAAGTCATCCTTGTGGGCATCATTTGTTCTCACTAATTATTTGCTCACAATATGGAGTTATAGTAACAATAGCAGCATTTAACTTTTCATATTGACATATCCATTGTGTGTTTTTTCCAACACCACCAAACAATTAATTATCTATAGACACTGGCAGGGTATCCCATGGATTCAACTTGATTCTGACACCATCTATCTAGAGACAGTATCAGATCCCAGATTAAGGGTTTAGCACCAAGACTGACCCCACTTCAGGCACCAATCACAAGTCTAGGCTATTACCTGTGCTTCTGGCTGGTGAAATATCAGAGGTTCCCCTTGTCCCCTTCCGTAGGTTTGACTAATTTTCTAGATCATCTCACAGAACTGAGAAACATTTCACTCACTAGATTACCAGTTTATTACAAAGGACATTAAAGGATACAAATGAATAGTCAGAAGGAGGTATACATAGGAACTGTTTCCATGAAGCTGGGGCTGTACACATGGATGCATTCTGGTTCAGTAACCTGAAAGACTTCCAGACCCCATAATTTTGGGGATTTATGGAGGCTTCATTACACAGACATTAAATCATTGGCTATTGGTGATTGACTCAACTGCCAGCCCCTTTCCCGCCTCCAAGATCAAGGGGTTAAGAGGTCAAGGGGTCTCGAAGTCAAGATTTCAACATTTAATCACATGGTTCATTTCCCAGCAACCAGCCTCCATCCTGTGGTTATCTAGGGGCTTTCCAAAAAAACTGCCTCATTAACAAAAATTCAGGTGAGTTTGAAAAGGATTTGTTATGAATATCAAGACACATTTATCATGCTCACCATTTAGGAATTCCAAGGGTTTTAGGAGCTCATGCTAGAAATGGGAATGAAGATGAAATATGTATTTCTTATCAAAAATCACAATATGTTGTGTTCTTTAAGTGTTATTAAGTGTATTTTCAGTTCTCACAAAAACTACACAAGGTAAACACTTGATAAGCCTATTTATAGATGATAAGGAAGGGTCATACAACCAGTGAGTTTTGAGGCCAGGGCTCAGGTCTAGGTATATCTCTTTCCACAGAATCTCAATCACTCCTCTCCACTGCTATCCAACTGTCCCAGGTAGACATAAGTGTTGGCAAGAGGATATTTCAGCTTCCCAATAGTGGACACATCATCATATATGTTTGACTAATAATAATCAGAAGTAAAAACAGTAAAATTCTAATAAATGGATAAAAATAAAGATGTATATAAAAAATTTGCTCCATACTGCATCACAATTATCAAAAGTTGAATAACCAGTGAATGGAACTATTTATTTATTAGACAAATCATTTTCCACATTTTTCATAGCCAAATCTGGCACCAGATTTTCCAACCCAAAAGTATGAGAGAAGAGCAATAAAAGAAGAAGGTGATAGTCTTTTCAACCCCTCAGTTCCTGTGTGTCCCTCTGTTAGCAAGAGCAGGAGTCATAGGTTCTCTGTGTGGAAATAAACAAAGACTATCCAAATGAGAACAAGCAGAAGCTATTTATTCAGCACTTGCTAGAGCAAGGAAGTCAGCCATCATCATTTGCTCTTGGCTGAGACTCAAAGGCAGGCAGAAGAGAGGGGAAGCTTATAGGAAAAAAGGGAGAGTGTCGTGATAGGAGACTGTTGGCATAGGAGGTTGGAGGAAGGCTAGTTAGAAGTGGGACATCCTGTGTAATTGGTTTGGCTTTTTCCATTTGGTCTTGATTTGGGACCAGGGAGCAAAACCGAGGGAAGCTAGCAGTCATTGACCAAGTCCCAACCACTCTTGCCTGATAACTACAGAGGTTGTGATTTGGCTTTCTAGGCAGGTTGCTGCAGAGGATGTACAGGGTCCTATTGGCGTATGTGGTCTGGCCACCCTCCAAATGTCTATTTAGTTTCTCATCTGGGTAATCTTAATTACAGATGACTATCTTTCACTTTGAGACTGAGAGTGAGTGGTGCATATGGGGTGCATAAAAGGGAAGTAGAAGGTCCATCCTAGAAACTATGTAGTGAGACCAACACAAATATGGAAGAGAATAGGAACATGTGCACATACACATACACACACACACACACACACACACACACACATAGATTGGTACTCCTACCACTATGTCAGGGACATCTGTCCTCTCATCACCAGAGGTCTTCTCAGAACATGTCTTAGGTTTGCTTCCTACTTGATGGCACACATAAAGGTAAGGTTTCTCTCTGGAAGCCATGGACACTGTGCAAAATTTGTTTTCTCTCCACCATCATTACCTTTTGCCAGTAACTGTGTGGCATAGCAGCTCATGTGATTTTACCAGAGATATACCCATTTGCAAAAATGGAACATGAACCACACCCCAGTAATTAAAGCTAGCTTCCATCTCAATCTTCTAGTCCATCTAATTGCAAATGATAATGACATGGATCAGCCACCCCCAGGACTACACAGCTGCCAGTCTTCAATTTAGTCAAACTCCAGATTTTCCATCTTTCCTTCCATGTAGGCATTGGGAGGCCTCTGCCTCAGTGAAAAAGACCATTCACCTCTTTGCCACTGTCTTCTCTTAGTGATGTACTGCTCTCTGCAGGATGTGTGTCCATTTCTGCTATTGAACTGTCTGCATGAATGCTCCTTCTAGACCCTAAACATAAGTTAGCACCTGTAACTACATCTCCAGGGGCAGCAGAGGAGCCCTTCTGAACAAGAGTCTGAATTCTCTGCCCTTTACCTGCTTGAAAGATCATATCTAGCTGCCCCAACGTACAGGGGTAACTTTGTCAGCTAGTACATTTTTCAAATCTTTAGGCCTAAACAGGTCAGCAAAATATGGCCACAGGCTGATACCTGTTTTGTAAATAGAGCTTGTTGGTACAGTGACTATCTGTATGCATATTGTCTGTGCTGCTTTCCAGAGACAACAAGTCAGTAGTGACAGTAGAACCTTAATGGCTAAAATATTTATCCAGCCCCTTAAGAAAAAGTTGCCAACTTCTAGTCTAAATAATAAGTTTAAGCTTTGCAGTTTTGAACTTCAAAGTTACACTGATCCCTTTTCTCTTCACAGAGAGGAGATTGGCAGTAACCCTGCTGATGGCCCCAAAGCTCTGGTGGATGAGTGAAATCCTGGACACAGCCAGATTCACTCACAGATGATGCATCACTTCTCTCCCAGACAACGTGGCAAGAGCTCACTCCGCACACCCTACATCACCCTCGCTTTGAGGAAGTCTGCTGCCCAGATAGATCGTGATCACGTCTTTGTGCCCTTCCTTGACTTGTCCTTCTCGGGCAGGCAGCGTAGCCCCTGCCCAGGCCATGGGTGAGCTGTGGGACTCACTTTTGTTTTTGCGGTGTTTGCAGGTAGGATGCAATAGCTGCTCAACAGGGTCCTGTGGTGGCAAACTTGCAATCCTATGGTGGCTCTGGGACTGATGGAATCTGCACTTCCTTCTTCCCACATGACCTCTTTGCTTCTCTCACTGCTTATGATGTCCTGAGGATCGTCCCGAGCAAGCTTCACCAAAGAGCCAGTGCCCCCTTGGCACATCCACAGGAGATGATGTGGATAGAAAGAATTCTAACATCCAGAAATGTAAGAAGGGTTATGTTACAGAACAGGTCAAATATGAAAAGTAATTGCCTGAACTGTAGTCTGGACAAATGGACAGAAGTCTGTTTCCACAGGTCAACTTTATCCCTTTGGGAAAAAGAGACAAAGCATGAATTGGCTTCAAATGATTTTCTGCTCCAAGTTTAATCAGCACGAGTTCCAGAGATGATCATAGAATGGCGAGGCTCTTAGGATGAATAAAATGAATTTCATTACCATTCAATAAAGTAGAGAGTGATATGCAGTTACTGCTTCACTCCTAAGAAAGCAAGGTTGTTTGCAGCAGTTTCTGAGTCTCTAACAAAGGGTCCTCAGAGTGTGTTATTCAATGGCATTTACAAATGCCAAGTGTTTGCATGGTTCACAGGATTCCAGAGCACTGTTTTCAAAACCCTTTACAAGGAAAGCAAAACCTAGCCAAATCTTCTGCATGCCTACGAGCATGATCATCCAGGAGCCAGGCACTCCTCCGCAAGGATGACTTCTAATTTTCCCTGGGGCTCTGCTTCAGAATATCCCCAAGACCTGAATAGGAACATTGGATCCCACACATGAGTGCAAATATGCGCACACACACATATACACTTACACACGTATACCATAGATGTACATGCACGTGCAGACACAGACACATCTATACATACTCACGCCCCCTATGTACACATATACATGCATATGCACGTTCACATGTTAATAACTGGTTGACTGTATGAACTTTCTCATTGTTTTAGAGGATGTTCACATTTAAGTCTCCACTCTTATTCTGTCCCTTAGAAATAACTCATACACATGCTTTGCCAGCTCTGAAGCACAAACAGTCGGCCACATCCTAGCAGCTTTAGAAATCATCTCAGGTGGAAATGCCTTTTTAAAGGCATATTTAATTGCTCATTGAACAAGCTAAGGGGTTGTGAGGAAGATTCAGAGAAAACCACAGGAGAGCAAAGAGATCTCTGAGGTGCTAGGAAGACCAGCCCGGACATTTCAACTCAGTTACTCTGAATTTTTGTTTCCTTTTGCCCTAATATGTCCCTCCAATGCCTTTCCCTTCTAATCTTTCAGTTTTCCTCTTTCTTTCTCATATGAACACCTAGATTTGAATTTTACTTTGTTAGCCAAACTGAAAATCCTTTTTTTTGGGAGGGGGGCGGTAAGAACTCAGTTAAGTCCATTTACATTTGCTGAAATGAAATGACCAATATATTTGATGTTAGTTCTGTCATAGTGTTTATCATATTTCATGTTGTATTCATTATATCTTATCATTTTACATTTCATGTCTTTCAAGCAACCTAATACTTTTCACACAAAAGCATATTCTTGTAAAATTCAAAATTAAAGGGGAGAATAGCCAACAAATACAAAAGGATAAATGAAACAATGAGCCATCCATGTCTCCATTGAGTTCTGATTTCTGTGCATACATTTGCTTAGTGAATTTTTCCAGAACACTAAATGAGAAATTAGAGCCATGAGCCTACAATAAGGAATGGGGGAGAGAAGAGAGTGACTCTGTGACATGGGACCAAATCCATGGTCCACACCTGAAATACACAATAGTCAGGAGAGCATTCTGTAAACATAGAACATCACACAAACTTAAGCAAAAGCTATTCTCATTGTTCTGGGCGCCAGGTAGGGTGTAGAGTCAATAACTTGATGAAATACATGGACTCTTTAGGAGAGTGACAAGAGCGCCTGGGCTGGTTCACAGGTGAGTCAAGCATCCCTCACCATGTGGTTAACCTTGCAGCACACAGGGGTCACATTCACAGCACAATGTCAACTGAAACAATACTATATTCCAGCGTTGCTGGGAGGCCTGAAAATCTACATGGATACCTGTTATTAAATGGGATGCAAACCAGGAAAATTATACTCACCATTTTGGTTTAGTGTAAGGATAGGATATAATAAATGCAAAGTCTCTGTAACTGTTCTTGACAATAATATATACTCAGTAAACAGTAGTAATTGTTATTTTCCTTTTAGTTTGTTAAAGTAAAAAATAAATGTTATATACCCCTGCTCTGCATGCATTATAGAGATGCAATTTAGAGAAGCTACTCACATTTAAAAATGTTCCTCTGATCCTTAGTGTTCCTCTGATCCTTACTCAGACATGACTTCTGCCACATTCTTGGGAAATGACTATAGAACAAAGCTCTGTGATTCTGAACAGCCAGGCTTGCAGCAGACGCGTGGATGGGTTGTTACCCAAAGCTAAGGAGATAGCTACTGACTCCAAACTCATCTGCAGAAGGAGAAGGATGGAATTCTGTTTGCTGAGGAGCTCTAGAACCAATATCGGGTTATTCCACATCTCATGTAACTGTTGAATGAAGGAGTAGTGATGACAATGCTGATAGCAAGGCTTCACAGTGCTCACTCATCACATTCCCAGCAGAGGTGAATATGCTGAACCAGGCTAAGTTCTCAGTACACGAAGGCACTGCCACATGCCAGTCTCAGCTACCTCCATGTCCCTCCACCAGGGTGCTGAGATTTGGTAACAGATAGAGACAGAAGGTAGAATCCCAGGGGAGGAAAACTGGACAGGACTTTCCTGTCACTTGATGTCCCCACACAATTAGGGAGCAGTCCTTTATTCTTCTAGAATTCAGGCCAAATACCAAGGACACTTACGGCTCTATGTGGCTTAAGCTGCCTCTCTCATGATTTCCTGAAGTTCCTGAGCTGCCTTTTCTCACTACCATGGTCCCAGTGTGCACCACCACTTCAGGTCTTTTTAATCCAATGAGGCTGGTGACCTAGCCTGTGCTCTACTCTGACAAGACTTGTGTATTTATGGGGCAGCCCCAAAAGGATGTGTGAAAACACTTATTAAGGTAATCACACCTGGGGGATGAGAACTGCTCACGGCTCAAGGGCATTCTGCTCTCTCCCACCCCCTGCCACTACTCCTACCTCCCCAGCTATGATGCAGCTAACCTCTTACCTAGATGAAGAGGGTCTGAGATGGGCCTGTGCAGTTCAGCATTGCCTAACTACATGCCTGCTGTTGTTCTCACCCTGCTTTTGCTGTATGGGCTCTGCTAACTGGGAAACCAGAGAGTCTGCACTAGCTTGCATGCCACCACTACAACCCACCTAAATAGCCCTGGAAGTGTGATGGGCATTGCAACATTTCCCTAGTCTTCTTGCTTTTCTTTATTCATTTTCCTTTAGCTTGATTTGTTTACTTCTTTTTTATTATTCCCCCTGTGTTCTATGCACTGAGGAGAGTTCCTCCAAATGTGGTTTTTGAATAATGTCTTAAACTAACAAGTGGACATCTCCCCATTGGACAATCAATTAAATTGTTCCAAGCCTCAGAGGTTTCTACTACCCCATCCAACCTCTTTGAAAATATGCTTAAAGCAGTTGGATCTTCTTGCTTTCTATTGTTGAAAGACCCATGATTGGCCTTATCTCCCTGAAAAGAGGAAACTACCTAAGATCCAGAACAGAGTTTAGGAGCCCTTACTTATTTTCTTTTGTCTAGAATTCATTCATAGTTTGTTAGCTGCAGGCACTGGGTACACTATATGTTCTTGACCTTGCTTGCATAAGAGAGGAACAGCACCCCACCCAAAGGAGGAACATACCAACTTTCAAGGCAGAAGGCTTGGTCAAACACTCGGGCTCTATCAGAAGCCACCTTCCACTAACAGGAATAGTGAACCTGGGATCTTTCTCACCAGGGAGTTCCTGCCATCCTGGCCAGGGAACAGGGAAGCCTGAACTTTGTGGGCTTCATCACTATCCAACATGGCCTGTCTGGAGGTCCTGAGAAGCCATCCTCCTACTTCCTGTGGCCTTCTAAGAAAATAGGACTCATTAAAACTCAAACAAAACTATGAGTTGTTTTTCCTCAATCATATAAAAATCAGTATATGTACCAGTACTGAGTGCTCGTCTAGTCACACAGGCTGTAATATTTGCGAAAGGGGATTTATTTTAGCAGTTTGAATAATGTTCATTTTGTCAAGTGCTCACCCCCTCTTCTCTGTGTACCTGAATATGGCTGTTGCTGAGATGCTGGATGTTAAAGCACTGACTCAGAATCAGTTTAGCATCGCCAAATAATGGGACTTTATCCTGAATTATTCATGGATCAATAAAAGGACAGATCCAAATGGACTTGTTCTATCAGGTCTACAAGGAGTAAAAACACCCTTAGCTGGGCTACTGGGGCATTGTCAAACAAAGACCAAAATCATGGTTTTCTTACATTTATAAAGTGAACATGTTAAAGAGTTTATTTAACTCATTATCAATGGCGGGAACTAGTAAAAGATTACAGCCAGTTACAATGAAGGAGAACTAAGAACAGACATATTAACAGATCAGGAATATTGACAGGAATGTATGAATGGAGGCAAAGCGGCCTCTTCAACCATGGAGAGGAAGTTAGTTGGAACCCCCAGAGCACTGTGGACTTTACATGGCACAGTCGGGAATTATTTTTCATTGCTGTGACTTGTCTGCAAGTTTCTGAGTTACAAAATCATTTCCTTAGAATGAGAATGGATACCCTGGAATAGTGAGCCACAGACAGGGCAGTTTCCACCAAAACACATCTTTTTACATGGGGGTAGTCAGGCACTCCCACAGTTCTGGCACTGGGATCAATTGCTGAGGCCCCAGGTCTGCCTTTGCCTGTAGTGGAGGCTGTGGATGGGGATCTGTGTATTTCTAATTCTAAAAACAATTTCCCAGATGATTGGGTTCCACATTAATTTGAGCGAAGAATTAACCTACAACTTATATTCTCCACAGTCTCTCTTCCAATTTCCCTCTCTCTGAGATCACACTCAGGGCTCCCCAAAGCTACATGGAGTATTGACAGGAGGGACATTTGGGATATGGCCAACTCCTCAAAATCAAAGCTGATCTAGGCACCATCATGCTTTCAGTTCCATCTGCAGAGTTTAATCAGCCATGTCTTTATAGTGGTCTATTTTTTAAATGAAATATCCCTGGAATGTATTTATTTATTTGATGATGCTGAGAATAATAATTTGAGTAATTAATATTTAATGACCACATCATATCATATTATATGCTAAGCCCTTTCAGGCATTATCTCATTAACTAATCACAACGATTTTTAAGGAATGGTTTTTATTATTATTGCCATTGTGTAGGTGATAAGGTCAAGATCCTGAGAGGCAAGACACAAGCAGAGGTAAAGCTGTGACTTCTATAGCCCTGGCAGCTGTGGAGTGCTCTGGATTTTCCTATTTCAAGGCTCCAGTGCTATAGAAGGACCTACAGAAGGTGCACTTGTGTGAAGAAAAGAAAAGTGTGAGAAGTAGAAGGGAAGACAGGAAGAAATCAAGGATCCCCCAAACAAGATTTCAGTCTTACTCCTCGGAACACAACTAAACTTTTGGGTGAGAAAGAGTCTTTGTTCTCATGCTCTCTAATTGTTTATAAAAGGAAAACAACAGAGCAAGCTGGCCATTAAGCCAACCGAACACCAAATGAACTACTCCATCCACAGTACCAGAGAAGGAGCAGCAGCCCCCGCTGCAGATCAAAGGGCCAAAACAGTGAGTTACTGAAGCTCCACCTGCCTTTCAGATCATTTGATCACCAAAGACCAAAGGACTCGTGGGAGCTGCAAGTTTTATCTGTGTCTATTTTCCAAAACAAATGTTCTTCTTAAAAGTATGTCTTGAAATGACCTTTGCCTCAGTGATTCAGAAGAGCAGACTAGGCTGCCCCTGAAGGCCCCACCCTGCCACCACACACACGAATTTATCCAAGCCGAGTCTCCTTCTGAAGAACCAGGGAACACTGTTAACAGAGGGTATTATGAGGCTCGAAAGCCTCAGTCCTTTAAGGAGCCACAAGGCCTCTGTCACAATGAAGCTGTCAAATGTGGACAGTCCTGTGCTAAACACAGAACCAGATAGAAAAGGACATGTAAAAAGCTTTGGCCACAAAACAGGCATTCAACAAATATCTGTTGAAGTAGTAGGAATTAATGACAATTGTGCCTACAGGCTACTCTTTACCCTACAGGAACAGAACAGATTACACTAAAACTTTTGTAGAAATGAATGGATAAAAGTCCTTTTCTTTTTTAATCAAAATTTTCTAAGTTCAAGGCTAAGAACTCAGAGTACTATAACTCAAATAGAATCAGATCACCTCTGCACAGAATATTTTCATGGTCTGTTATTGGAGAATGATGTTAAATTCTAGGCATTCAATCCATTATCTCTCCAAATGAAATGCTCTTAGAAAAAAAAAAAAAACAGTGGGTTTTCAGCACTTTCCCCTCCAATTTCAGCCAGAAATATGTTGAATATATTGAATATAATGAATCCTTTAAATGAATTTTAATAATAAAAATGATTTGCAGATACCCTGACTAAACTGCTGTTATGTGTCCCCCTACACACATACACACAGGGCAATCCACCAGAAAAGAAATGGGGACAGAGCAGCCAGCAGATTGCAATGGACTTCGTAATTTCCTAATATGCAGTGCTTGTCTAGCACAGTCCATTCAGAAGGCATCTTTTTATCAGACTATTGTTAATCATCTTATGACTATTATTATTATGACTAGTCTTATGACATCCCAGCATTGTCCCAGAGATCCTTACCACAGCCCTGCCATGCAGAAATCAATACCTCCATGTTATGACTGAGAAAGCTGAGGTTTACGGAAGGCTTACCCTGTACTAAGGAGCAAACTTTTCAGATTCCAAAACCCAGGTATTTCAACACCATTTACGCCACTGGCCATGCTGAAGTCTCCTTTCTGACCTCCCATTTGCCCTCCAGGGTAGGTAAGGCAGGGCATGACATCTGCAAGATCTCATGGTCAAAGCATTCCTCTATTGCAAGTTCTCCTTCCCCTAAATGAAATAATACCCTAGGATAAAATTCATCTTTACCTAAGATAGATTCATTGTTATCTAGCAGTACTATTATTTTCTATTCACAAGTGAATAAACTGAGACACAAGGAGTATGCAGAGCTCACTGAGGTATACAATTTAGACAGCAATGTTAGCTCAACAGCTATGCTTTCTCCTGGTATGTGTTTCATACAGATTTTTCCATCTATATGGAGGAAGAGCCTACCCCAGAGAAAAGGGAGTCTAAAAATTTTCAAAGTAAAAAACAAAAAGTTTCACAGTGTTAATAAAGGGAAATCTCACTGAGATGAAATTTGGGAGGCCAAAAGGGGAACTGTAACACTCAGGGACCAATCATAGACCCTACTGGAAGAATCCCTAATGAGAAAGAATCATCAGTTACAGGCCCCAACAGAGAAAGCTAGCCATTGCATCTCCCACAAGAAATCAAACACCCCGGCAACACAGTCAATGAACCCTCACTTTTCTCCAATGGACTTCCCTTCAAAACAACCTCTCCCAACTTTCTTCTTCTCCATAAAATAATGTTCCCTTGTTTCTTGGGCTTACTTATGATTTTGCTTTCTTAAATTGCAATTCTCTGTCAGTCTTGAATAAACCCAGTTTTGCTGGTAAAGTAACTGTTTCACTTTTAAGGTTAGCAATAAATCTGTCCTTCCTCACCTTCAAAGAAATTTCAACCTGAGATATGAGAAATTATGAGAATTACAATAAAGCTATTCAAATTATGAGAATTACAGTGTAATTTGGTTATGTGAAAAAGAGATGAAAATAACCCCTCCCCCCACCCCACTCCCATTCATAGCAAAATATGGCTCCGTGTTAAATATGTCACTTAGAGAGTTTATTTTCTTAGAGAACTCTTTGGGGCCATCAGTTGTAAGTAATTAACGTAATACAGTTGATCCTCATTATTTGTGTATTTATTTGTGAACTCACCTGCTCACTAACATTTATTTGTAACCTCAAAACAATATTCACTGCCCCTTTCCAGTAATTCAGAGCATGGCAAAGAATTTGAATCACTGATATATACATTCCCAACTGAGGTATAACAAGTCAACACACTGCCTTTTAGTTTCAGCTCTCATGCTATAACAAGTGTTCTTTTTGCAATCTATTTAGTATCATGTTTCTTTAATTTTTGTTGTCCTTGTTGGTGATTTTGCCATTTAGAATGACTCCCAAGCATAGTGCTGAATTGCATGGTCTGGTGTTCCTGTTACCAGATGGAAAAGGAAAGAAACCTGAGTTGAAACTAAAAGTAAAGCAGAGCAAAGTTTTATTAAAGTATGCTCCAAGGTAGGAGCAGGTCATTCAATGGCTCAGAAACTCTGGGTTGTGGGCTTATATCAATTTGGGGGGGGGGGGGGGGGTTCTGGGGTCACATTTGAGTGACTGGCCTTGATTATATAATTAGCCAGTTACTGTTTTCCTACCAAAATGTATTCAAAGTACCTGCAAGGGGTAGAAAAATGCAGCTTCATTTTCATTATAGAGGTGTAAGTCAAATAAAGACAAGTGCAACAAGCACAATAAACTTAACTCTTCCTCTGCTGAGATACTGTAACCACAAACCAACAGCTAGATGGGTGGAATGGGGTGGTCCCTGGGCAGTCTTTTGTTGGGGCTCTCTGTCAGGATGTCTAAAGTCCATCTTCCTGTCACTCATGCCTAGCCTCCTGCCTAATATTCCTAAGAGCCAGAAGGTTGTGATGTGCCTTATGGAGAAAATATGTGTCAGATAAGCTTCATATTCAGGCAGGAGTTACAGTGCTATTGGGCATGAGTTCAAGGTAAATAAATCAACAATATGTGTTAAATAAGTGTCTTTAAATAGAAATACATGTCAAACAAGGTTCTATATTAATTGGTTGACCAACATGTGACCAGAGGTCACTGGGACCTAATCCCAAATTTTACCTAGAAGCAATGATTCAGAATTCACCTATGCAGCATTCTAGGTGACTTCATACAATATAACTAACTACTAGGAGAATGGCAAGGATCAGGATAGACGACATGCTGTGACAGCCTTTCTTTTGTAAACTGACTCCTCTGATTTGCCAATTTCAAGATAAGCAAGAGTTTACTTAGCAACTACTAAACCAGCTTGTTTGTGTGGGAGAGAAGGAGGCTTTAGAAAGAAGTGGCAGACACTTTGGAACTAGGTAAATTAGAAATGTGCAAACCACTCCCCAAATAATGCAACATTGTTCATTTCAATGCCTTAACATCTGTTCTGAGAAACAACAGGAAGTGGACCTCAGGGGAAGAAAGAAGAAATTTTCAGGGCTGGACCTTTCTGGGAATATTCTTTTGTAACCCCAGTTTTTACTCTAAATGTAATGCTGAGTATTCACAGAAGCCAAGTCTCTTGCAAAGAAATCAGGTTTGGAATAAAAGCTGCATTTCCCACCTTCTGACTGTAATGCTACAGCATATTGTAAGAAGCTCTCCAGCACCACCCCTCACTTAAGATGCATTTTTGCAAATTCTTCCCTTAGACTTCCTGCCTGCCTGTCTTTTCATTAGTGCCTAATATGAATTTGTCTCCTTTTACTCCCTTTTCACACTGTCCCAGAAATGTGGTTTTGCTCATGGTAATGTCACAGGGTTGCAGGGTTCTTGTCTCATGTAGTTGAAGAATGAATCTCTTGGAAAAAGAGTGAAGTGAAAATGTAAGTGAAGGTGAGAACAGAAAGGAAATGAAAATGTCTCTAGAGTGAGAGGGGTCCTGAATGTATTGCCATTTAGGGCTTTTATGGTCTGGTCAGTGTATATAGAAAACTGACCAGAGAACTTGGTAAATTTAATGTCAACAACATGGTGAATTTGTAAATATCATGAGACTATCCTGCCTATATATAGAAGGAACAAGGTGTTCTTGTAAATATCATGAGAGCAAACAAGGCATTTCTTCTCTCTGGTTAATATCTCCTCTAATTCTCTATATCTGGGATTTCTGTGAGCCTCCACACAGTGCCCCCTACCTGTTTCTCCCTATCTAGCCTTACCTGTCCCTTACTCAGGGGCAATCAATACCAAATTACACCATACCTACTCCCATCTCCACTCTGTGACCTGCTGGTGTTTATATCATGGCCAGACCACAGACCTCATGCACACTGTAGATTTTGTTGCATGTGATGTGGTAAGTAATGACAATTGCAATAACAATTGGGCATTGAATCACATTTTTTAGAAGTTTTTTTTTTAAAGATTTTATTTGTTTATTTGACAGACAGAGATCACAAGGAGGCAGAGAGGGAGAGGAGGAAGCAGGCTCCCCACTGAGCAGAGAGCCTGACGCGGGGCTTGATCCCAGGACCCTGAGATCATGACCTGAGCCGAAGGCAGAGGCTTTAACCCACTGAGCCACCCAGGCACCCCTGAATCACATTTATTTACTAAATCCTATCTATGAGACTTATCCCACTTCCAACAGACAAAATTAGGTCCATCCCTATCAACTACATCTAGACTTTGACAGACATTTCTACCAAATATGTTTTTAATTATTTGCAATAATCTGATCCTATCATGCTTACCATTTGCTCCAGAGAAACCAGAACCATTCAAGTTTAGAAACTGTACATTCATCAGTGTCCTTGCCTATAACAGGAAAAAAATAGTATTCTGACCAGCTGTCTTTACACATTAAGGAATTGGAAAATCAACAACAATTTAGCCAACCCCATGTACAAGAAGGGAAATAATCAAGACTACAGCAGAAATAAATGAGATAGAAACTAGAGTTATAGTAGAACACATCAACAAAACTAGAAGCTGGTTCATTGAAAAATCAATAAGATTGATAAACCACTGGCCAAACTAATCCAAAAGAAAAGAGAAAGGACCCAAATTAATAAAACCATGAATGAGAGGGGAGAGATCATGACTAACACCAAGGAAATAGAAACAATCTCAAAAATTATTATCAACAGTTATATGCCAGTAAGTTAAGCAACATTGATGAAATGGATGCATTCCTGGAAACCTATAAACTTCCAAAACTGAATCAGGAAGAAATTGGCAACCTGAATAGACCAATATCTAATAATGAGATAGAAGCAGTGATCAAAAACCTCCCAAAAAACAAGAGCCCAGGACCTGACAGATTCCCTCAGGAATTCTACCAAACATTCAAAGAAGGAATAATACCTATATTCCAAAAGCTGTTTCAAAAAAAATAGAAACAGAAGGAAAGCTTTCAGATTCTTTTTATGAAGCCAGCATTACCCTGATCCTCAAACCAGGCAAAGACCCCATCAAAAAGGAGAATTTCAGACCCATATCCCTGAGGAACATGGATGCCAAGGTTCTCAACAAGATCCTAGCTAATAGGATCCAACAGTACCTTAAAAAGATTATCCATCATGACCAGGTGGGATTTATCTCTGGGATGCAAGTGTGGTTCAACATTTGCAAATCAATCAATGTGATAGAAAAAAATCAGTAAGAGAAGAGAGAAGAACCACATGATCCTCTCAATTGATGCAGAAAAAGCATTTAACAAGATACAGCATCCATTCCTGACTAAAAAGTTTCAAAGTACAGTGATAGAGGGAACATTCCTCAACTTCATAAAATCTATCTATGAAAAACCCACAGGGAATATCATTCTCAATGAGGAAAAGCTGACAGCCTTCCCTTTGAGATAAGGAACATGAAAAGGATGACCACTCTCGCGATTGTTGTTCAACATAGTACTAGAAGTCCCAGCATCAGCAATCAGACAACAAAAAGAAATAAAAGGTATTCAAATTGGCAAAGAAGAAATCAAACTCTCTCTCTTCAAAGATGACATGATACTTTATATGGAAAATCCAAAAGACTCCACCCCCAAATTACTAGAACTCATACAGCAATTCAGTAATGTGGCAAGATACAAAACCAATGTACAGAAATCAGTTGCTTTCTTATACACTAACAATGAAAATATAGAAAGGGAAATTAGAGAATTGATTGCATTTACTATATCACCAAGAACCATAAGATACCTGGGAATAAACCTAACCAAAGGGGTAAAGGATCTTTACTCGAGGAACTACAGAACACTCATGAAAGAAATTGAAGAAGACACAAAAAGATGGAAGACCATTCCATGCTCATGGACTGGAAGAATAAACATTGTTTTTAACAATGTTAAAACATTGTTAAATGTCTATGCTGCCCAGAGCAATCTATACTTTCAATGCCATCCCGATCAAAATACCATCAGCATTTTTCAAAGTGCTGGAACAAGCAATCCTAAAATTTGTATGTAATCAGAAAAGACCCCAAATCGCCAAGGAAGTATTGAATAAGAAAAAAAGGTGAGGAATCACATTGCCTGATTTCAAGCTATACTACAAAGCTGTGATCACCAAGACAGCATGGGACTGGCACAAAAACAGTAGCACAAAAACATAGACCATGGAACAGAGTAGAGAGCCCACATACGGACCCGCAAATCTTTGACAAAGCAGTAAAAAATATACGGAAAAAAGACAATCTCTTCAATAAATGATGCTGGGAAAATTGGAAAGCTATGTATAGAGGAATGAAACTTGACCCATTCTCTTACACCATACACAAAGGTAAACTCGAAATGGATCAAAGACCTCAATGTGAGGCAGGTATCTATCAACATCTTAGAAGAGAACATAAACAGTAACGTCTTTGACATTGGCCACAACAACTTCTTTCAAGACATGTCTCCAAAGGCAAAGGAAACAAAAGCGAAAATGAACTTTTGGGACTTCATCAAGATCAAAAGTTTCTGCACCACAAAGGAAACAGTCAACAAAACAAAGAGGCAACCCATGGGATGGGAGAAGATATTCACAAATGACACTACAGACAAAGGGCTGATATTCAAGATTTAGAAAGAACTCTTCACACTCAACACACACAAAACAGATAATCACATAAAAAAAATGGGCAGAAGACATGAACACACACTTCTCCAAAGAAGACATACAAATGGCTAACAGACACATGAAAAAAATCTTCATCCTCTTTAGCCATCAGGGAGATTCATATCAAAAACACATTGAGAGGGGTGCCTGGGTGGCTCAGTGGTTTAAAGCCTCTGCCTTCGGCTCAAGTCATGATCCCAGGGTCCTGGGATCGAGCCCCGCATTGGGCTCTCTGCTGAGCAGGGAGCCTGCTTCCTCCTCTCTCTCTGCTTGCCTCTCCACCTACCTGTAATCTCTGTCTGTCGAATAAATAAATAATAATAAAAAAAAAAAAACATTGAGATACCACCTTACACCAGTTAGAATGGCCAAAATTAACAAGATAGTAAACAACAAGTGTTGGAGATGATGTGGAGAAAGGGAAACCCTCTTACATTGTAGTTGGGAATGCAAGTTGGTGCAGCCACTTTGGAAAACAGCATGGAGATTCCTTAAGAAATTAAAAATAGAGCTACCTTATGAACCTGCAATTTCACTACTGGGTATTTACCCCAAAGATACAGATGTAGTGAAAAGAAGGGCCATCTGTAACCCAATTTCATAGCAGCAATGGCCACAATCGCCAAACTGTGGAAAGAACCAAGATGCCCTTCAATGTACAAATGGATAAAGAAGATATGGCCCATATATACAATGGAATATTACGCCTCCATCAGAAAGGATGAATACCGAACTTTTGAATGAACGTGGACAGGACTGGAAGAGATTATGCTGAGTGAAGTAAGTCAAGCAGAGAGAGTCAATTATATGGTTTCACTTACTTGTGGGCATAAGGAATAACACGGGAGAGGAGAAGGGAGTTGGGAGAAATCAGAGGGGGCGATGAACCAGGAGAGACTGTGGACTCTGAGAAACAAACTGAGGGTTTTGGAGGGGAAGGGGGTGCTGGTGAGTCAGGCGGTGAGTATTATGGAGAGCAAGGGCACATATTGCATGGAGCACTGGGTGTGATGCATGAACAATGAATCTTGAAACACAGAAAAAAATAAAATAAAGTCTAAATTTAAAAAATAGTTTTCTATAGACTGGAAAGACAAAATGGAACTACAGATATTTGCAGAGATAGCAAAGTGAAAGATAGCAACATTTATAGAATATAATTAGAATGTTGAATAGATACAAATCTTACCCATTTCCTGGGCTCCTGTCAATGTTTACACTGCAGACAGTATCAAGTGGAGTAATTCGCACTAGAGGTTTATTTCATAGACTGAATCAACCACATAGTCATCTTTCACAGTATTTTCAGATAATCTGCCATTAGTGGCATTCAGTTTTGGTTGAATATGAAATCAGAAGGGAAAGTTTGTAGTTTTCCCCCTCCCCACCCAGCTGAGAAATGGATTTAGTAAGTGTCTGAAAATAACAATAGGAATGTCAAATGAAAGATAAATGAAGGTCAAATCTGAAATTCTAATTTGAAATGACCTAGCTGTCAAACTGGACAGATATCACATTACCTATCAGCTTTCTAAAAAAAAAAAAAAAAAAGTCTTAGGTAAGGTGGAGGGTGAAAAACAGCTGGAATCAGGCCACAGGGCTCTTAATTTCTTGTGCTCTTCTGCAGAGACCACCTCCTACCCCTCAAAGCTGGCATATGGCAGGGCTTCTGGGGGCTCCCCTATGCTGTTTCAAAGTGTTTTCAGATGCTACTCTTAAGTTAGTTGGTTACAAACTGTGAAATGCAAAGTAGTTACTTAGAAGCAGAGGGAGGATATCTTGAGAAAATTAATAAAGGGAAACCTCACTGAAGTGGACTCTAGATTTTAGAAGGGGAGCTGGAAGTAGAGAGCTATTACCACTCAACCACAGTTACAGGAAGAATTATCAATTACAGATCCCCACAGAAAGGTCAACTGGAGAGAGTCATAAATTACAGGACCCCAACAAAGCAAGATATATATTGCATCTCCTCTAAGGAACTGGCAACTCCTATAACTCAGCCAATGAGAAATCCTCACCACCCTGAACTCTTACTTCCTTCCAATGAACATTTGTTCAAAATAATCCCTCCCAAGTTCCTTCTTTTTCTCCATAAAATAACTCCTCTCTTTTGTTTGTAGGACTTGCCTATGTCTTGAATTGCAATTTCATTATTCATGAATACGCCCATTTTTGCTGGTTAAATTATTTTAAAGTTAACACTTCCAAGATGGATTTCCAGGACTTAGGGGGGTGCCAACCTCTGCCTCCACATGGAGGGCAGTGTGACCTGCCCAGGGCTGGGCCTGCTATCTGAGCCATGCTGTCCCTGAAAAAGCAGTAGAGGTTCCTTGGGCTTGTGTCTGACTCTCCCACCCACAGTTAGAGGATGCCAAGGACTTGGAGCTCAGAATCAGTAAAACAGAGTGATAAATATACATACCTTCCCCATACAGCTGACAAGGTTCATTAAAATATATCTGAGTATTCTGTTTGCTATGAATGATTTAAAAGGTCCTAGATGAGGACCTCGGTAGCTGCAAGGGCTGGAGTAAGTGGATTCTGCACCAGGTTTAGCCACAGAGCCCTCAAATAAAAGCAGTGCACAAGCTGAACACATCAAACAAATGCATGTAGTTTCAGAGGGAAGAAAATGGGAGGGCCACTGCTTACCTGTCTGGCCCTTAGCTCAATGGTGCCATGGGGTTACTTGGTGCACAGTGTGACCATCATGCCTCCCCTACATTATTCCCATCGGGACTGGAGAGTGGTTCTGAGCCTTGCCTACATTCCTACATTCTGATCTTTGGCCATCACTAACCATTTGACTCTGTCCTTCCTTTCCTGCCCAGCCCAGAAATTGCAGAGACAACTTCTAACTTTTTCCTTTTCTGGAGAGGCATGCTGACCCCTCTCCTTCCATCTATTCTGATAATGTTGCAGGGTTCTTGTCTCATGGAGTCAAAGAATGAATATCACAGACACAAAAGGATGAAGTGAAGTGAAAGTTTATTAAGTGTAGGTGAGAATGGAAAGGAAAGAAAGAAAGGGAAAACAAAACAAAACAAAAGCTCCCTAGAGAGAGAAGGGTCCTGAATGTGTTACTATGGAGGGATTTTATGGTTGGTCTAGACCCCTTAGAAAACTGACCAGGGAACTTGGTGAATATCTGGTTTATAACATTTAGGACAAAGAAGGTGGATTTGTAACTATCAGGTAAATATCTCATCTATATTTAAGATTAACAAAGTGGAGTTGTTATACTCCCTTCTCTCTTGTTAATATCTGTAACATTTCTCCACATCTGGGATTTCTGTGAGCCTGGTCATGTAGCCTTTGCATGAGCCTAGTCAAGGCAGTCAGGGGCCTCCTACCTCTCCCTGACTATACCTTGACTCAGTAACATTAACTTGGGCAGGACACCATTAGGGCAGCATTCTCCCAAGTGGGCTGTGTGGATCCCAGGAGAAGTAAGACCATCCATCCAGCAGGAACTAAGAATAAACACTAGGACTTCTTAATGTTTGATCTCACCAACATAGTAGCACATGTTTATAATTTGGATAATATATAAGTAAGGATTCATGTTTAAAACAAATTTACTGTTAGGTGACCTTGACTAAAAAAAAAATTAGAATCCCCTGAGTTCACCACAATTTAACTGATTTCAAATTTTGTTAAAGATTTTTTATTTATTTATTTGATAGACAGAGATCACAAGTAAGCAGAGAGGAGGCAGAGAGAGGGGGAGGGAAGCAGGCTCCCTGCTGAGTGGAGTGCCCATGCAGGGCTCGATCCCAGGACCCTGGGATCATGACCTGAGCTGAAGGCAGAGGCTTTAACCCACTGAGCCACCCAGGCACCCAATTTAACTGGTTTTATCTAGTGACTTCCTTTAGAGTTTGAGCTTCCTGTAAGCAAGTGACTTGATGAAATATGGTAAATATGTACCACGCTTTTGTGAATGCTTTCTTCATGTTCTGAAATCCAGGCCATCCTTGGCACTTCCCTTTCCTTAATCACCATGTCCCCTCCATGTTCACTTACCCGGTGGACCCCACAGCCTATTACCTGTCCCATGCCCTCATTCTCTTCTCTCTGGACCTCTAAGCATTCCACAGTATTTTCCAACATTCTGTAGGCATCTGTTGAGGGCTGCTTGCGTGTCAGCCATTCCTGTAGGCATGAAATAAAACAGTCCCACTCTCAAGGCTGGCACTCCATTGAAGACGGTCTCCTAACTGCCCCCAGCCCCTCCGGCACCCCTTCCCTAAAAGTAGATTCCATACAATGCTTCCAAAGGGTATTCCTCAAAGTGAAAAAAATAATCAGGACACCTTTCACACACCTCCATCTCTTTTAAAAGCATGATCAGGGATGCCTGGGTAGCTCAGGTCATAATCCCAGGGTCCTGGGACTGAGTCCCGCATTGGGCTTCTTGCTCGGGGGGAGCCTGCTTCTCTCTCCACCTCTGCCTGCCACCTGCCTGCAGGTGCGCTCTCTCTCTCTCTGTCTCCCTTTCTCTCTCTCTCTCTGACAAATAAATAAATAAATAAATAAATAAATAAATCTTAAAAAAAAAAAAAGATCATCTCCCATCACTCTTGAAATAGACTAAAACTAAAGGAGCCTAGGAGGAAGGCTGGGCCATTGGTCCTGCCTACACACAGCCTTGCCTTTAGCATTCCATCTACTCTTGAACCCTCCTGGAAGCCACCCTGTTTCTCCATCCTCTCAGGGCCTGTCACTTGTGGTTCTCTCCCTTGACACACTCACACCCTTATGCAGCATACATTCCCATCACCTGGCCCTTTTACCTCTTTCCTATTGTTGATGAATTGCTTCCTTCCACATTTCCTGCAGCTGCAAATTTGGCAGCTGTAGACTCTGCCTACTGTAGCTCTCTGTGGCCACGCTGGCCATTGTCCCCAGCCTGCGGCCTCTCAACCTGGTTCTCCTAACATCCTTTAACACATTTATTTTTCTCTTAGACTATCTATAGTGGTCTCTACTATCTCAACAAAGAGGTCTCACCTATGTGCCTTGCTTCCACAACATTCGTCATGGTCATTATTTCTCATCTATCTCCTCCTCCAGGCTGTGAATTCCATGAGGCAAGGTCCCTGATTTTGCTCACCATCCGGAACCCTTGACCAGGTTCTGGCATGAAGTGACATCAGTATAAACATTTAAGGAACAAACAATTCGTTCACATGTGGAAAGTTTTACATGCTTATATTTGCCATAAGCAATTACTGGTATGGTGAGGGAGCTTCAGAATTTCCCCATTAGAAAAATAGAAACCAGCTCCTTTTACTGTCACCAGCTAGGCAATATTAAATTAACTGGTTCATGCTTGTGTCCACAGGAGTATGTGAAGCAGACTAGGCAGACATTGGTGCCCCCTAAGTTCCAGGCACCCTTATAGGTACTAATAACAAAAGCTTATCCTCCAGGAGCTCACAACCTAAGATTCAAAAAGTATACTAATAATTGTCCACCATTGTCATTACGCTATTTTATTTATCTGTTTTCCAACTAGAAAAGCAACCCAGTATTTTTTAGTGTTAAGGTCTTTTACCTTTCAGAATGTCTTTCGGGTTCCTCCTAGAAAATATCTGCAAATCATATATCTGATAAGGGGTTAATATTCAGGACTAATAATATATAGAAAACAAATAGGGGGCCTGCTTCTCTTTCTGCCTGCCTCTCTGTCTACTTGTGATCTCTCTCTGTCAAATAAATTAAATCTTTAAAAAAAAATTCCTACAACTCAACAACAAAACAACCAATCTGATACAAAATAAGCAAAGGATTAAATAAACACTTCTTCAAAGAAGATCTGCAAATGCACAATAAATATATGAAAAGATGTTCAACATCCCTAGTCATTGGGAAATGCAAAGCAAAACCACAGTGAGATATTACCTCACACCCATTTAATATGGTTACTATATACAAAAACAAAGACAAATAAAAACAAAACAAACAAAAAAAATAGAAATTAGCAGATATTAGCAAGGATGTGGAGAAGTTTGAACACTTGTTCAGTGTTGCTGGGAATGCCAAAGGGTGCAATCACTGTAGAAAATAGAATGGCAGTTCCTCCCAAAATAAACACAGAATTACCTTATGATCCAGCAATTCTACTTCTGAGTATATACCTTAAAGAATTAATAACAAAGACTCAAAGAGACATTTGCACACCTGTGTTCTTAGAAACACTGTTCATAATGGCCAAAAAGCAGAAGTAATCCAGATGTCCATCAATGGATGAATAAACAAACAAAATACATTCTATATGCACAATGAAATATTATTCAGCATTAAAAGGAAAGTAAATTTCTGACACATGCCACTACTTTGAACCTTGAGGAATCTATGCTAATTTGAACGAGCCATTCACCAAGGACAAATACTGTATGATTCCATGTGTATGAGGTACCCAGAGTAGGAATGTTCACAGAGATAGAAAGTAGAATAGAGGGGCTCCTGGGTGGCTCAGTTGGTTAAGCAACTGCCTTCAGCTCAGGTCATGATCCTGGAGTCCCGGGATGGAGTCCTGCATTGGGCTCCCAGCTCCACGGGGAGTCTGCTTCTCTCTGACCTTCTCCTCATTCATACTCTCTCACTGTCTTTCCCTCAAATAAATAAATAAAATATTTTAAAAAAAAAAGAAAGTAGAATAGAGGTCGCCGGGGGGTGGGAGAGAGGGGAATGAGGAGTTAGTGTTTAATGGGCACAGAATTCCAGTTTGGGAAGATGAAAAATTTCCAGAGATTAATGATGGTGATGGTTGCACAATGCAAGAGTACTTACCTCTGATCTATACACTTAAACCTGGTTAGGATGGTAAACTTTATGCTGTTTATTTTTCTTCCATGAAAAATAAAATATAACAAAAGGAAACATGCTACCTACCAGAAAGTATTAGCTGAACTGCTAACCCACACTATAAGCTGTCTAAAGATATATATTTTTTTCAAAAAGTATATATTTACATATTACTATTTTATGATTCCTGAAAATGTTTCCAATCTGAAGGAATTGAGTCAGAGATGGGAAGGGAAAGGGACCAGCCACCACAGAGCTCCACTGGGTGTGCCCGTTCTAGACTTTTCCCCCAAGTCTTCTATTCTGGTCATTTGTCCCCAAGGAAAGCCCAGGGTCACTGACAGCTCTGCCCTTGTAGAGTACACTCAACTATTGAAAACTTTTTCTGTGAATTACCCTAGGACATATTGTGGCAAATATTTTTCTTTACTGTTCTTAAGTATCCTTACTTTGACTGTCTTTTAATGGTTAAGTTACTTTTCCAGTCAGCCTGGGCATTGCTCTTCTTGCCCTTGGATTTACTTGTTCTGTCTTATCTGTGGATTTTGAATAACAGTTAAACATTTTCATTCATGTTATGCACCTTCAAATCATTGAAAATCATTTTTCATATGCACCCCTGTTCTTCTTTCTCTAGATAAACCGAATTCTCCTTATCCAGGAGACTCCCTAAAACCTAGCTGACTTCAAAAGCTGAACATCAGTGTAACAGCTGCAAGAATTCTTACAGCACTGGGAAAGGCCAGACCCATTCCGGGCTGCGGGCTCCATGCCCATCTCCAGTGTCCCACAGAAACAGATGCCCCTCCACTAGTCCTGGGTTTGCCCTGGCCCAGCTGCAAGATGGTAGCCAGGAGAATGGGTCCTGACAAGAGGGAGGTAGGTGAGGCAGGAGCCAGCAATGCCCAGCCCAGGGAACCAACAACAGTGACTCTGCCTGATATTTGGAAGAGAGTTTTAGACATCCCAACTGATTCACCACAAAGAGGGACTGGAAGACATTTCCTATGTGATATTACTAGGAAAGCTTTTCAGAGTTCTTCCACCACAGCCTGGCAAAGATCTTCAGCAGCTTCAGGATGAGAGAGAGGTGGTGGCTTCCTGCTTCACTCCCACAGTGGTCCATCTATGCCTCTGACACACGTGGGGATGAGTCCCAGCTCTTGATAAGCACTTAGACTCTGCACCTCTTTGGTTTCTTCCATTAAATGCCACACGCAAACCCAGCTTGCAGGCTTCCTCTGCCTCCTCCTGCTGGGTTAGCCACAGTACAGTGCATTCTTTATGGTGTCACCCAGACATGGAACACTGCCCTTGTCTTTGATTTGAATTGATTTCACTTTTCCTTCACCATTGCAAGGGGGGAAAAAGCACCCAAAGCCTTGATATGTATAGCAGATTTTGCACTTTGTAAAACATCTGGGGAGTTGGAGAAAATTAACAGTAATCTACTTAAAATTACATAGTGGGTATACTGACTCTCATTGTCATTTCAACTATTCCCCTTCCTCTTCTTTCTCTTCCTCCCTCTCTTCCACTGTCCAATTTCTGATACATTTTAGAGTAAATATATTTCAGTCCCCTTCCTTTTTGTGTCTCCTCTGTCACAACCATGCTTATGCATTTTACCTGCACCCCATATTACTATGATATTTTTCTAAGCCAAAACCATTTTCTCCATGAAAGGAATCAAGCTACTTAAAAAGAAAAATCCTTAACAATTATTGGGAATACAACAACTCATAAGCAATAGCCTGACTCAGAAATGAGCATAAAGTGATATATCGAACCAAATGCCTAAAATTGACCCTGGCCTCACCTTGCCACAAGGGATCACCTGATGAATGAGTTTTGAAAGGCAGAGAGCTGAGTGCTATTCCAGCACATCTCATAGACAGAATCACACCCACAAGGATGGGTGGGGTGTCATGGCATTGGGGTAGGTGCTACATATGTTCTTCAGCCAGTTTTCTCAAATAGAGCCATAACGGTATTTGGGAACAAATACACATTGTGTGAAAATATTGTTTGGCTCGTCTGAGTGTGGGAGTTCTGCCCACATGCAGACAATGTTTTTAACTGGAAGAAGGACATTAACAGAGTGTTCATCAGGACATAGCTGAACACTGCACGAGAGACATCTGCTGTGGGCTTGGTTTTTAGTGCTCCAAGGGCCCTGGAGACAGGTTTGAATTATTTAGTTCTTTTGCCAAATAACCCCTGTAAATCCATGCTCCCATGGTGAAGCAGAAGAATGTGCCATTTCTTGGCTATACAAGTGGAGATGGTCTATGATTAGCACCTGGTTTTTCTTGGCTGTCAGCCAGTTGGTAGATGAGCACCAAACCAGGTTTAGTAGCTAATAAAGCATACCTGTCTGGAAGCTAAAGCTTAGTTTTGTAAGGGAGGCTAGCGCCGTGTCCCTTCATTAGCCTGCCCACTGGCTCTGGTTTGAAGGCCAGAAGATTTCTGCTAAGACAAAAATGTTACCTGGAGGGACGCCTGGGTGGTTCAGTTGGTTAAGCGGCTGCCTTCGGCTCAGGTCATGATCCCAGCGTCCTGGGATCGAGTCCCACATCGGGCTCCTTGCTCGGCAGGGAGCCTGCTTCTCCCTCTGCCTCTGCCTGCCTCTCTGTTTGCCTGTGCTCTCTTTCTCTCTCTAACAAATAAAAAAAAAAAAAAAATGTTACCTGGATAGTTAGGTTCTGCAGTTGAGTTGAGGCAGGAGAAATTGTCACTTAATTGCTGTTGTTACTAAATGAGCAACCTTCCTAGTACACAGTAATCCCACAAATCAGTCTGCAAGCCTGACAGCATGCCCTCAGGGAAAGGTCTGGCTAAAATAAGAATAAATGAAGACAGTTCGGTGGTGGTATATTGCTCCTGGCCAGGAAAGACATCAGGGATAAGCCAAGAGAAGCACAGGATTAGACATGCTTTGATTCACTAAATACCAGCTGAGACCTACTGTGAGCCTGGAACCGGAAAGCAAGTGCAAGTGCACAGGGATCCAGAACTGCCTGGGGACCAGGGCTGTGGGCATGGCAGCCCCAACTCCTGTGATCTGTGCCAGGAAACAGCTTCCCAGGCCCAAATCCAACCCACTGCCTGTTAGCATACCGCTCAAACTAAGGATGATCTTCACACATTCAGGTGGTTGAAGAAATATCAAAAGAAGAATAGTATTTCATGACATACAAAAATTATGTGAAATTCAAATTGTAGTGTGAAATAAAGTTTTATTGGAACACAACCACACACATTCATTTATATCCATCAGGCTTCTGCATAACAGAATTGGGTAGTCAGGAAGGAGATACTAATGGCCTGCAGAGCCTGAAAGTGTTTACTTTCTAGCCCTTCATACAATGTGTGCTGATTCCTGTGCTAAACAGCCTACAGCAAACCAAGTTGTTACTTTTGCCCACAGCTGGTAAATATTCCCAAACTCTGAATCAGGTGCGGCCTGAGGGCCAGCAACAGGTGTAAGCAGCTTCACCAGGACTCCTTGGCAGCACCCATGTGTTTGCGTGTTGGAATGCCCTTTTCCTTATTAGGTACTTCAAATGACAGGGAGAAAAGTAAAGGGAAGGGCTGGTAGTGAAACAGAGTACTCAAACAAAATTAAATGATGAAAGAAATTGAAGTTTTCAGCCGAATCCACCTCCATAGATCCACAGATGGCTAATGCAGCCCAGTGACACAGATGGTCCAGAGCTGAAGGGGCCTGGGGAGGCCCAAGGGCAGCCCGCAGAGATGAGAAGAATGACGGGATGCCCCGAACTAAGCAAAGAAGGATATACTTGCTGAGTCTGTGGGAGAAATGTCTTTTATCTGAATAAAATAAATATTTTATTTTAGATTATTCTTTGTAACATGGTAAAGATTTCAATTACTATAATTTCTCATTATTTGCTTTGCTATTTTGTTTAATCCCAACTTCTCTCAGCCATTTCAAACCTCACATTTTGTTTTTCTTCATTCTCTCTTGCTTCGTAGCTGCCTCCATGTTCCATTGGCTTTGAAATGATTATTTTAGAAGAATATATTGTCTTCTAATCCAAGAGAAGGAAAAAGAAAGTAAAATAATAGGCATCACTTAAAATATTATAAGGATTTGATAGAAGAGTAAAATGAAACGCTTCAAAACCAATCTGTTCAAATGGAATTCTTTCTGCCCAATAACTGCCTTCAGAGCACAGTTTTTCTTTTTTAAATCCTCTTAATGTTCAAAGAGACCTAGTAAGTCACTGCTGCCATTTGGAAATGTCAGAATGTCTCTCATTTGGTTTCCCTGATCCCTGTAACTTGAAACACCACACCACAAACCACAAATACACATACACCTCCCACATGTATGCTACAAACACACACCCTGAGCGGGCACTCACTCACACACACACACACACACCCTCAACAGGCAGCACACACACGTACACAATTTGGGGTCCTGTAAATAAAAACAATCCTCTCTGAGGCATTTGCTCTGCAAAGAAACAGACATAGAATGCCTATACAACATGACATACAAAAGGATTTGCACTGTCTGTAAGAAATTAGGCTTTTGGCTTGTCATTAAGGTTGGTGAGGACATGTGTCTAAATCGTTTTCTAAAGACCCTCCTTTATTTTCTCACAGTATTAAATGCTTTTTTGGTAGGCTTTCAAGAAGAACACTGCACAGAAGTGTTCCAAGGAGAGGCGTAACATCAGGCTTAAGAAGGGAGAGAGGAAGGCCAGAGAAACATCTTGGGATGCCAGCCTCCAGAGAAGAGAGGGCACCTCTGAAGCCTGCCCTATCCCTTTTACCCACCTTTGTTCATCCAACTACAGACTCACTGAGGTCTAAAAAGAAATGAGGTATCTGCTGAGTGTCATGTCTCCTCAGAAACTCCTGCTGACTAGCCATGCAACATACTCAACCAAACCCGGGTAGAAGAACCCCCTCTGTGCACCCATGCCCTTCCCATTGGGCAGTGGCAGGTGCCGACCCCTGCCCTGGCCAGTAAAAGCAGAAGAACCCACTTAAGACCTCCCACTTAAACTCCAAGTCCATCTGAACAAAGGCTGGGTGTGTCCTGCCTTGGAAATGCTATGGCCATCATGCCCTTAACCCCAGGACCCTATGTGGGCCATTGACCAGGGCCTGGCTCTCGGGCTCAGCAGCTCCAGAGATGAGCCATATGTGAGGGCACAGGAGCACAAGGCCAGGAGGATGAGCCTCTCCAGCTGTCAGCAGGATGCAGGGGGCATAGGGACATAACCATTCAGTGCAGTACAGGCATGCTGCACTTGAGGAGGGGTTGATGCCTGTGCTTGAAAGAGCAACTTCTTTTATCCATTCATCTGTTGATGGACATCTAGGTTCTTTCCATAACTTGGTTATTGTGGACATTGCTGCTATAAATATGGAATGGAATACTATGCAGCCATCAAAAGAAATGAAATCTTGCCATTTGCGACGACATGGATGGAACTAGAGGGTATTATGCTTAGCGAAATAAGTCAATCGGAGAAAGACAACTATCATATGATCTCCCTGATATGAGGAAGTGGAGATGCCACAGGGTGGGGGTTAAGGGTGTAGGAAAAGAATGAATGAAACAAGATGGGATCAGGAGGGAGACAAACCAAAAGAGACTCTTAATGTCATAAAACAAACAGAAGGGGGTGGGGGGAGGGGTGTTGGGAGAGGGTGGGGGGTTACATTATATGTTTATATTAAAAAAAATTTTTTTTAAAGAGCAACTTCCATATCCAAAAAGTAAAGAATGCAGTACAAGAAGGACTGCAAAGTAAGTAGCAAGGACTACAAAGTAAGTAAGAGTTCTTTGGAAACTATAAATCACCTGCAAATGTAGTTTTTCATGCCCTTACCCCTGCTGTTTTCTCCTGTAACAAGTGTCTTCCATAATCTCTCTTTTATTGAAAGCCCCCTCCTGCAGTGGAATGTAAGCCCCATGAAAACAGCATTTCTTCTTATTCATAACAGTGTCCTCAGTATCTATAACTGTGTTTGGTACTTGATAGGGGCTTAATAAGTACCTGTTGATAGAAAGAAATTAGGGCATTAAAATAAAAGAAAATGTCTCAGATAAAAAGAACAGACTCCAGGGAGGCTTCGTTTCCAGGCCTCCAAGTGATCTCAACGTGCCCTTGGAGGAACACATCTGACTGGCCCTGGAGGACCTGGGGATGCACTGGTTGTCAAGGTGACACCGCAGGCCATGAGATGCTTTGGGCAGCTGACATCTCCTGGGGTTAGAACAGCTGCACCATTAGCAAGAAAGTCTTCTTAAAAATCTCCTTGCAAAAGAAAGGCAGAACTGCTCTGATTTTTTGGCCCCTTTGATATTGCAATGACTGCCTGATTTTTCCTGATGCTTTAAAGATATGTACTATGGAGGAGGTCAAGATGGCGGAGAAGTAGCAGGCTGAGACGACATCAGCCAGCAGGAGATCAGCTAGATAGCCTATCAAACCATTCCGAACACCTAGAAATCCAACAGGAGATCGAAGAGAAGAAAAACAACAATTCTAGAAACAGAAAATCGACCACTTTCTGAAAGGTAGGACCAGCGGAGAAGTGAATCCAACGCGACGGGAAGATAGACCCCAGGGGGAGGGGCCGGCTCCCGGCAAGTGGCGGAGCACAAAATCAGGACTTTTAAAGGCTGCTCCATGGAGGGACATCGCTCCAGAGGCTAAACTGGGGTGAAGACCTCACAGGGACAACGTGGACTCAGGTCCCACGGGGTCACAGAAGGATCGGGGGTGTCTGAGTGTCGCAGAGCTCACAGGTATTAGAGCGGGGAAGCCAGCTGCGGAGACAGAGCCGAGATTTCCTAGTGGTCTGTGACACGGACCGGTACTCTGTGGCACAGGCTGGTGCTCTGTGCGAGGGGTCCCCACAAGATCCGGGGAGACTCCGACCCGGGAGAGCTCAGGGATCTATGGGGTTTGGAGACTCCAGGTGGGACTCTGCCAGAGACAGAGATGCTTGCTCACAGGCTGGGTGAGCTCAGAGCGCTCCCAGAAGCCAGTGAGACGGGACTGCTTACGCACGATTTTCTTTGAGCGCGGTCTCCGGGCGCGCGCGGTCTCCGGGTGCAAACGTGGGCTGGGGAGACCGGAGGGATTAAACGCTTTTCTGTGAAGGCGCACTGAAGACTGGGGCCCCTAACTCTCGGCTCCTCTGAACCAGAGATTGGGAGGCCGCCATTGTCATTCCCGTCCTCCGGAACTCTACAGAAAGCGCGTTCAGGGAACAAAAGCTCCTGAAAGCAAACCTGAGAGGATTACTTAGCCCAGCCCCTGGTAAGGGCGGTGCAACTCCGCCTGGGGCAAAGACACCTGAGAATCACTACAACAGGCCCCTCCCCCAGAAGATCAAAGAAATCCAGCCAAGACCAAGTTCACTTAACAAGGAGAACAGCGGATTCTTATCTGGACAAAATGACAAGGCAGAAAAACTCACCACAAAAAAAAGAGCAGGAGACAGGACCAAAGGCTAGGGACCTAATCAATACAGACATTGGTAATATGTCAGATCTGGAATTCAGGACGATGATTCTCAAGGTTCTAGCCAGGCTCGAAAAAGGCATGGAAGATATTAGAGAAACCCTGTCAGGAGAAATAAAAACCCTTTCTGGAGAAATAAAAGAAATAAAGTCTAATCAAGTTGAAATAAAAAAAGCTATTAATGAGGTGCAATCAAAAATGGAGGCTCTTACTGCTAGGATAAATGAGGCAGAAGACAGAATTAGTGATATAGAAGACCAAATGACAGAGAATAAAGAAGCTGACCAAAAGAGAGACAAACAACTACTGGACCACGAGGGGAGAATTCGAGAGATAAGTGATGCCATAAGACGAAACAACATTAGAATAATTGGGATTCCAGAAGAAGAAGAAAGAGAAATAGGAGCAGAAGGTATACTGGAGAGGATAATTGTAGAAAATTTCCCTAATATAGCAAGGGGAACAAGCATCAAAATCCAGGAGGTGCAGAGAACACCCCTCAAAATCAATAGGAATCACCCACACCCCGCCATCTAATAGTAAAATTTACAAGTCTTAGCTACAAAGAGAAAATCCTGAAAGCAGCACGGGACAAGAAGTCTGTAACATACATTGGTAAAAATATTAGATTGGCAGCAGACTTATCCGAGAGACCTGGCAGGCCAGAAAGAACTGGCATGATATATTCAGAGCACTAAACGAAAAAAACATGAAGCCAAGAATACTGTATCCAGCTAGGTTATCATTGAAAATAGAAGGAGAGATAAAAAGCTTCCAGGACAAACAAAAACTGAAAGAGTTTGTAAACACCAAACCAGCTCTACAGGAAATATTGAAAGGGGTCCTCTAAGCAAAGAGAGACCCTAAAAGTATTACCAGAAAGGAACAGAGACATTATACAGTAACAATCACCATACAGGCAATACAATGGCACTAAATTCATATCTCTCAATAGTTACCTGAATGTAAATGGGCTAAATGCCCCACTAAAAAGACACAGGGTTTCAGGGATGCCTGGGTGGCTCAGTTGGTTAAGTGGCTGCTTCGGCTCAGGTCATGATCCAAGCGTCCTGGGATCGAGTCCCACATCGGGATCCTTGCTCAGCAGTGAGCCTGCTTCTCCCTCTGCCTCTGCCTGCCACTGTCTGCCTGTGCTCACTCCTGCGCTTTCTATCTGACAAATAAATAAAGATTAAAAAAAAAAGACACAGGGTTTCAGAATGGATAAAAAAACAAAACCCATCAATATGCTGCCTACAAGAAACTCATTTTAGACCTGAAGACACCTCCAGATTGAAAGTGAGGGGGTGGAAAACAATTTACCATGCTAATGGACATCAGAAGAAAGCTGGGGTGGCAATCCTTATATCAGATCAATTAGATTTTAAGCCAAAGACTATGCTAAGAGATGAGGAAGGACACTATATCATACTCAAAAGGTCTGTCCAACAAGAAGATCTAACAATTTTAAATATCTATGCCCCTAACATGGGAGCAGCCAACTATATAAACCAATTAATAACAAAATCAAAGAAACACATTGACAAGAATACAATAATAGTTGGAGACTTTAACACACCCCTCACTGAAATGGACAGATCATCCAAGCAAAAGATCAACAAGGAAATAAAGGTCTTAAATGACACACTGGACGAGATGGACATCACAGATATATTCAGAACATTCTACCCCAAAGCAACAGAATACACGTTCTTCTCTAGTGCCCATGGAACATTCTCCAGAACAGATCACATCCTGGGTCATAAATCAGGTCTCAACAGGTATCAAAAGATTGGGATCATTCCCTGCATGTTTTCAGACCACAATGCTCTGAAGCTAGAACTCAATCACAAGAGGAAATGTGGAAAGAGCACAAATACATGGAGACTCAACAGCATCCTTCTAAAAAATGAATGGGTCAACCAGGAAATTAAAGAAGAATTGAAAAAAACCATGGAAACAAATGATAATGAAAACACAACGGTCCAAAATCTGTGGGACACAGCAAAGGCAGTCCTGAGAGGAAAATATATAGCGATACAAGCCTATCTCAAGAAACAGGAAAGGTCTCAAATACACAACCTAACCCTACACCTTAAGGAACTCGAGAGAGAACAACAAAGAAAGCCTAAACCCAGCAGGAGAAGAGAAATAATAAAGATCAAAGCAGAAATCAATGAAATAGAAACCAAAAAAACAATAGAACAAATCAATGAAACTAGGAGCTGGTTCTTTGAAAGAATTAATAAGATTGATAAACCCCTGGCCAGACTTATCCAAAAGAAAAGAGAAAGGACCCAAATAAATAAAATCATGAATGAAAGAGGAGAGATCACAACCAACACCAAAGAAATACAAACAATCATAAGAACATATTATGAACAACTCTATGCCAACAAATTCGACAATCTGGAAGAAATGGATGCTTTCCTAGAGACATATAAACTGCCAAAACTGAACCAGGAAGAAATAGAAAACCTGAATAGGCCCATAACCAGTAAGGAGATTGAAACAGTCATCAAAAATCTCCAAACAAACAAAAGCCCAGGGCCAGATGGCTTCCCAGGGGAATTCTACCAAACATTTAAAGAAGAATTAATTCCTATTCTCCTGAAACTGTTCCAAAAAATAGAAATGGAAGGAAAACTTCCAAACTCATTTTATGAGGCCAGCATCACCTTGATCCCCAAACCAGACAAGGATCCCATCAAAAAAGAGAATTACAGACCAATATCCTTGATGAACACAGATGTGAAAATTCTCACCAAAATACTAGCCAATAGGATCCAACAGTACATTAAAAGGATTATTCACCATGATCAAGTGGGATTTATTCCAGGGCAGCAGGGTTGGTTCAACATCCGCAAATCAATCAATGTGATACAGTACATTATCAAAAGAAAGAACAAGAACCATATGATACTCTCAATAGATGCTGAAAAAGCATTTGATAAAGTGCAACATCCCTTCCTAATCAAAACTCTTCAAAGTGTAGGGATAGAAGGCACATACCTCAATATTATCAAAGCCATCTATGAAAAACCCACGGCAAGTATCATTCTCAATGGAGAAAAACTGAGAGCTTTTCCGTTAAGGTCAGGAACACGGCAGGGATGTCCGCTATCACCACTGCTATTCAACATAGTACTAGAAGTCCTAGCCTCAACAATCAGACAACAAAAAGAAATTAAAGGCATCCAAATTGGCAAAGAAGAAGTCAAACTATCGCTCTTTGCAGATGATATGATACTATATGTGGAAAACCCAAAAGGCTCCACTCCAAAACTGCTAGAGCTTGTACAGGAATTCAGTAAAGTGTCAGGATATAAAATCAATGCACAGAAATCAGTTGCATTTCTTTACACCAACAACAAGACAGAAGAAAGAGAAATTAAGGAGTCAATCCCATTTACAATTACACCCAAAACCATAAGATACCTAGGAATAAACCT
>RCUC01160361.1:0-56816 GCA_003697995.1 Taxidea taxus jeffersonii | reverse complement strand
GCCTCCGTTGTTCGGAACATGCTGGAAGGTGTAATTCATCAGGCCACTGCGGCAGCCCTCACTGCCTTGAGACTGAGAACAGTCCAGTGGGTTCTGCTCACTTAGTGACACAATTTTGCCTGTTTTCTGGAATCTGTGTCCTTCGAGGGCACCGGCTGCCCTAAAAGCCCAGCCAGAAGCACACCAACCCTGAAACCAATTTAGAAAGCTCTCAGTCTAAACTGAAATGAAACTAAAAATGTAGCAAAATCTAATCACATGATTTCTTTTTGGGCAAAGAAGGGCAACAGGCAGGAGAAAGAAATGCAGGAAAGTCGAGTTGGTGGGCGGGTCTCTGAGATGGGTCTGTGCATCAGTCTGAATTCTCCAGAGACACAGAGCCAAGAGGATTCCAGCCCCCTCAGCCACACAGACACACACAGACCCATACCCCATGTACCAGCCTTGAGGCAGACTTCCTTCTTCCCTCAGAAACCCTGGGTTTGTTTCTAAAACATCCAGCTGATTGGTGAGGCTGGAGGGGTTCAGGACACGCTCCCCCAGAATGTACCACGTGGGCATACGGGTTATTTTCAGTGAGGGCACTTGAGAAGCAGCGGAGGTGGGAAGGCCTCTCTGAGAACCCCTTTCCGAAAGGCGGTCATAGCATTTCCCACGAGAAAGGGGTTCTCTCCCCTGAGAAAGGAGCCAGCAAGAGAACATTCTGATCACCGGAGTCCAGGAGTCCACACCGAACCACCGTCTGTGCAAATACACTTCCCAGACTACCCGGATTTTCCACTCCTTCTGCCTCCTGCCCCCACAGGTGTCTCCTCGTCCTTCCCCACAACTTACTGCCCTTTGTCTTGTCATTTCTCTACAAATGTGTCGATTCTTGTCTGGAAGGTCTAGTTGCTTCTGGCTGGGTCCCTTCTTTGGGGCTTCCTTCTCTCAAGAAGGCTTCCAGGTGCATATAAAGCCCCAATAAAACTTGTATGCTTTTTTTCCTGTGAATCTACCTTATTTCTGTTTAATTCTTGGGCCAGGCCAGAGATCCCAAGAGGGTGGAGAACTTCCTACCCCAACATGCCTGCCCACATTATTGAGAGAAATCTTTATTTAAACCCTGTCGGCTGATTGTAATTGTTAATAACCTCTACACAGGGACCTCACAGCAAACTCCAGGATAGTGTTCGATCAGAGAGCTGGGCACTCTGGATGCCCTCACCGGTCTACTACCTCTGAGGCCCCAGCTCTATTGCTGAAGCCTGGACTCAGGTCTGGGGCTTACCCCTCAGCCCTTTTGGGCCCAAGACACACCAATCCACTATCCGGTCCTTCCTCATCTGCCCATTAGCCATGTGGCCCTCACTAGCAGGTGGGGAAGATGCACTAACAGCTGGTTCTGGCACATCTGTCTTATAGCTCCACTGGGTTGTAGCTACCTGGGGTCAAATAACCCTGATCTCTAATGCATTTCTCTCCTATTGAAATCCTATGTGTGCGTGTTCACTTTTTGAAAATGCGAAGTCTTCTTTTAAGATAATGTACCTTTGTCTCTATTGATCATTGGTCCCATTTTGCTTCATTCCAGGGTTGGGTCAGACACAGCCAAAGAGCAGCTGTCATAAGATGTGCATAGTTACAACTATAAGAACCAGAGGATTCTCCTAACGGATCACTGGCACATGCGGTTATGTCTTTAGAGCCCTGTCAAAAATTAAACCGTGGGCCCAACATGGTATCTCTTAGGTAAAGGTCCCAAGTCAATAAACCAAGACTTAACACCTAGGTTAACTGCAGTTTCAACCTCTTCCCTGCTACAATATGACCTTTACCAGGTGATAATGGGAACGTGCTGGTCAGCACTAGGACATGTTCTGACGGATCCTTTCTGTTCCCTGAAGGACAGCGACCTTGCTAACAGATTCTTTGCTAATACTTTCCCTTTTTCGGCTCCCTCTCTACCTGTACAAACCTTTCTTTTTCAGTAGCTCTTGGAGTTCTTCTCTACTTGCTAGATAGATGGGAAACTGTCTGATTCATGAATCCTTTATTAAACCAATTAGATCTTTGTAGTTTATTTGTTGTTGTTTTTTTTTGTTATTTAACAGCCTGATTCTATAAGTTAATTATGTTACAAACTTCCCCCACTTCTACTTTGAAATGGTTTTATTTTAAAGGGTACAACTTTACCCATCAGTACAAGGTATAAAAATTCAAAATCTATTAAACAAGTCAACCACACAAAGCTGTCCAAAGCAGCAATTAAAGAAGTCACAAAATCAGATCATACGTTAGATCTCCAGTGGCTTGAGTGTTTCATTCCACTCAATGAGGTGTTATCACTTGTAAAAGAAAATTCCTCTTCTGTGTATTCTGTCCCCAGTCGAGGTCTTCTTTACCCCCTCATCTCACACGACAGGAAAGCTGGCTGCGGTGGCGATTCCACAGTGGTTGTCCCTGTCCTTGGCCATCAGTATGTAGCCCTGCGTGCCCCAGGCTGTGCCCCAGCTGGAAGAGGACAGTGTTCACCAATTATTCCAGAGGAACAAACACATTTCCCTTCATGAACAATCACAACCGACGCTGAGCAGGACACCAGAGGCCAGGACAGATTCAGGAAGAATCCAAGAGCCTGTTCCTGTTTCTGCTTGAGTTCTAACTCAGCACAGAATTCTACTCCTGAACCTTCCATAGACTACAAAGTGAGAGACCCCAAAATGCTTAGGGTCAGATGTGTTTCAGAAACTAAAATAAAGGGGGCACCTGGGTGGCTCAGTTGGTTAAGTGTCTGCCTTCAGCTCAGGTCATGATCCAGGGTCCTGGGATCGAGCCCAGCATTGGGCTCCTTGTGTAGCAGAGAGCCTGTTTCTCCCTCTCCCTCTGCCTGTCTCTCTGCCTACTTGTGCTCTCTATCTCTCTGTCAAATAAATAAATAAATTCTTCTTTTAAAAAATTAAACAAAGAAAAAAGAAAAATTTTTAAAAATCTCCAATTTAGAAATGCAACGGTACCAAAATTATAACAGGATCCCCCTGCTTGAGACAGTACCTCACTGTGGTCATTTCATGAATATGCCTGTGTTCCCCCTACATGGGGTTAACACTTCTGGGATTTCAGAAGTGTGCTCAAGGGTTGGGGGACCTGCCTCTAAACACTGATTCCAAAAAGGATTCCCTTTTCAACTTTAAAGATAAGTATTTTTGGCTTTTTAAAAAAAGTCTATTTCTGGGACGCCTGGGTGGCTCAGTTGGTTAAGCAGCTGCCTTCGGCTCAGGTCATGGTCCCAGCATCCTGGGATCGAGTCCCGCATCGGGCTCCTTGCTTGGCAGGGAGCCTGCTTCTCCCTCTGCCTCTGCCTGCCTCTCTGTCTGCCTGTGCTCACTCTCTCTCCCTCTAACAAATAAATAAATAAAATCTTAAAAAAAAAAAAGTCTATTTCTTATTCCATTATAAATTACTTAGTTTTGTCTTTTTCTTTTATAGAAATGTATAGTATATTCATTATATTTTTATTTTTATTTTTTTTAAAGATTTTATTTATTTATTTGACAGACAGAGATCACAAGTCGGCAGAGAAGCAGGCAGAGAGAGAGGAATGGAAGCAGGCTCCCGGCTGAGCAGAGAGCCCATTGCGGGGCTCGATCTCTGGACCCTGGGATCATGACCTGAGTTGAAGGCAGAGGCTTTAACCCGCTGAGCCACCCAGGCGCCCCATATTCATTATATTTTTAAAACAATTTTTTAAATTAAGTAAACACTATCCCCGACGTGGGACTTGAACTCATGGCCTCGAGATCAAGAGAGACATGCTCTACCAACTGAGCCAGCTGGCTGCCCCTATTTTTAGCTTTTTATACCTGTTCTTGACAATCCAATATTTTTGCTTCTCTGAGTCTTCTCCTTGAGAGCCATAGCCCACCACCAGAATACCGTGATCCAGGTCTTCACTGCTGCAGTCTGGATCATAATAAATGCCTGGAGAAGAGAGATTCAGGGCTGGGGTGATGATCTCTGGGAACGTGTGATAGTAACCCAGCCTATCAACCACAACCAGTAGGAGACATTTCAAAGTTCAGTTAAATGATAAAACCCCAGGTAAGATTTAAAGATCAGATTGACTTATTGATTTATTTTTAGCTACGCTAGGGATTTAGGCCTTTATCTAATACCAGCAGAAAGACAAATTGGCACAATCTCTTTCATAAACACTTTGTCAAGAAACATAGACGAGAACTCATTGACACCTTGTGATTCGACTTTGAGCACATCAGCTTAAGGAAACACAACCCAGAGCACAAAATTATTTGAGCTGAGGGGTTCTTGCCAATTTCAATAACAGTAGTAAAATTCTTTGGAATGTTTCAAGGTCTAACAGTTAGGAAAAAAAGGAAAGTAAATTAAGGTATACCAGTTGAATTTTGTAGCCATTTAACTATATTTATGATGTACTTGAAGTCACGGGGATATGGGGATATGGAAACAATAAATACAAAAATTACATGTGCAGAAAAACACAGCTCTGTTAAATCCCCACCCTCCAAAATCCCACATTGACTTCTACATACCAGAGTCAATGTTATTGTATGCAATGGTTCTTTTCCCATTTTTCTGCCTAAATTTCTACATAAACAGATGCTTACCCTTACGATAGAACTGGAAGGTACCCAGGCTTGCATCGATTGCGGCAGAGATGGGCCCCACAGTGGCCACGGCCAGCGTAAGGGACGCCTCCTCCGGATGGATGTCCATGAAGCCGGTGTCATTGGCGGCAGATTGCTCAGGCTTGTATTTGCAGGATTCATCCTTTCAAAGGGACAGAGGAAGAGACTTGATCATTACCATCCACCTCCTGGGGAACACAAGTTCAAGACAGTTTGTAGCTCAATGATTCCCAAGTTAAGTTTGTTAGGAAGCATCCTAGGAGCCGAAATGCTATTGGCTGTTTGGAAATCGAAACACTCGCTGGTGTGTACTTCATGAGACACTCTCAGTCTACCTGTCCGTAAGAAGCTTTTCATTCTGGAGAAACCTGTACTATGTATAGGATGGTATCAAATGGCCCCATAACGCAGAAATAGGAAGAGTTGCATGGTCACCATCAAAGCAGAGAATATAGTTTTTTTGTTTTTTAGAATTTTATTTATTTATTTGACAGAGAGAAAGACAGCTAGAGAGGGAACACAAGCAGGGGGAGTGGGAGAGGGAGAAGCAGGCTTCCTGCTGAGCCCAGGACCCTGGGATCGTGACCTGAGCCAAAGGCAGACACTTAATGACTGAGCCACCCAGGCACCCCTGGCTAATACAGTTTAATGACAGTTCTGACACTTTGCTGCTGTAGAGTCTACAACATAAACGGTGAGTGTGAAATCTGATATCTGTTTTCTCTGAATGTGTTCAATGCTAAAAACCAGAGCTGGAATGACAGGTAAGGAGAACTACTTACCTGTGCACAATACGGATAAGATTCCTCTGAGTCCAGGCCTCCATTGTCCTTCACATACTGGAAGGCATAATCCATCAGGCCACCGTTGCAGCCCTCATTGCCTTGTGCCTGAGAGCAGTCCACCAGGTTCTGCTCGCTCAGTGACACCAGTCTGCCGGTTTTCCGGAACATCTGTCCTTCGAGGGCTCCAGTTGCACTAAAAGCCCAACAAGAACCACACAGACCCTGAAACCAAATTAAAAAAATTCTCAGTCTACAAAACAAATTATCAAGATTTGCCAGCAGCCCACCGATCCGAAAACTCTTTTAAAAACATCACAAGCTGTACACTTTTCTCAGCTGACCACAGCAAGGACATCGATTCTTTCACCTTCCTCCTGAAGGTGACCTGCAGTCACCTACTACTACTGCAGCTACTGTCCCACCTGATTCTTCACGGGGGTCACGTAGCCTTTCTTTCTCCAGTCCACAGATGAGGGGGTCTTAGCAAAGGGAGGTGCTTGAAACATGTTCCCCTCCTTGCGCTTCTGGCTTTTAAGGCCATTCATCACCTGCTTGAATTCTTCATTGGTCTTCAAGGAAAAGGAAATAGAATGTTGACAAGCAGCAGATTTTTTGGCAAAACACTGAAGAGGGGACGCACAAAATGTTTAGCAACCCACGCTGCACTCACCAGGTCACCAAAGGCATTCATTGCCATAGTGAAGCTGTGTTTCCCTTGGCTGTATTCCTGATTGTGCTGTTCAATCACTTTCAGATTCTTCTCCCACACTGCTCTCCTCCATCCTTCTTCATTCTGCAGAAAAACAAATAAACTATCATCTTTATTTATATTTAGAACCAGCTCACCTGCACCAAGTGGATGTGCTCACAGAGGGGAGGAGAGATCTTGACCGGGGCTGGGCTGATGCTCCAGTAGCTGCTCTCCAGCAACCACACAGCAGGACATCTGTCCCCATCCTGTGCACGCAGGGTGCCCTGCTTCCTGCCTGGGTACCAGCGGCCTCCAGAAGCTACTCTCCACTGTGAACTCCCACCATCATAGAACATTCCCTGGGATCACAGTGGACAGCTCAGATGTTACCAACCTCATCATACAGTTTCCCGTGTGCCACCTTCCACTGGGACCAGCGCGCATCTAAGCTCTGATAGAGTTTTGGAGCAGCTGAAGCTATTCCCAGGCAAAGCGCAGCCAGGAAGAGAGAAGGATGCATGTTTCAAAACCTAGGAAGAAAGAAATGAGTTTCTGATTAGACCAAACCATCTAAAAAGCCATCCTCCTTCCTTTTGAGATGTAATGCCACTAAGGTGGAGTACGAACACGGACTCCTTCCTCCCAAGTGTTTCCACCGGGCAGTGGAGGAAGGCTGTGGGTGTGGGATGGGCTGGGGGCCTGCTGCCCTGCTCCCCGCCCTGTGACCCGCCTGCCACTTCCAGGGAACTTGCATCTCAGCACAGGGAGGGGCGGGCCCTGACATCCAGGCGTCAGGGGAATCAGGCTGCCCTGTCCGGAAGAGTCAAATCCATCGTCAGCACCTCCTGGGAGCCCCGAACCCCCCCTCCCAAGGCAGGCAGTCGCGCGGGTGGCCCCCTGCTCAGGTTCCGCACGAGAAGACCACCTGCGGCCAGTGCAGCTGCGCAGTCTCGATCACAGATGCGTGTCCTGAGTTCCAGAAGGCCGGGCAGTGGGGTGAAGCGGCGCTTTTAGGGCCCGGATCCGGCCAGGTCAGCCCCGCCCCCAACGCCTGTTCAGGCTGCAAGAGGCTGAGTCAGCCTGTGGGCGGGGCCTCTGCGCCCGGGAGCGCCGCGAAGCTGGGACAGCTGGGCGAGCCTGCCTGCCTCCGGGGACCTGGGGGAGGGGGCAGGGGGACAGGGACGGGACTGAGAAGGGAATCCAGTCCCTCCCTAGGGGCCCGGATCAACTAACCAGCAGGAATTTATGTGTTGGCAGGTGGTTCACGAAAAGAGGCTCACAGGGAGCCCCAAGTGGGTTTCCAGCATCACCTTGCCTTTCCTCTTGTCCTAGAGTCTGGTTACAATCTCCCCGAGGACTGAGAACAGGATAATCTAGTCTAAGTGGTTCCTGTTTATTCCAAGCAAAGGTGGGGCAGCTGGAGGAAGTAGAGCCCACAGGGGAAAGTGTTATCATGGTTTCAGGATGGGACGCCTCCGGGTTATGGGAAAGTCTGGAGAGGACTGGAAAGCTCCGAACAGCCAACGTGCTGGGCAGGGCTCAAGTGCTTTCAAGGAACGGGACTGATGGGAGGGTGTCCGGGGAAGGCGTGGCATTTTGTGATGTTCCTATGCTGACTCTCCGGGCAGTTTCTTTTTCCCCTCTCACGCCTTTCTCAAAACTGACCGAAACGTGTTATTTACAGAGAAATTCGGCTTAATAAAAAGAAAAAAGGCGGGACGTAGGAACTGCTTTTTCCTTCCCACTCTCTGCATTATGGGTTATTATGGCCTCAGGATCCAATGTGCTCTTCTTCAGATTTAAAAGAAATTTGTCTTACTCACCTTTTACTTCAATGATTATTATTTTAATTTACAATGAATGTCAGGATTTATTTTTTTATTTTTTTAAAGATTTTATTTATTCATTTGATAGACAGAGATCACAAGTAGGCAGAGAGGCAGAGAGAGACAGAGGAGAAAGCAGGCTGTCCGCAGAGCAGAGAGCCCGATGTGGGGCTCGATCCCACGACCCTGGGATCATGACCCGAGCTGAAGGCAGCAGCTTTAACCCACTGAGCCACCCAGGTGCCCCGAATGTCAGGATTTAAAGGACAGTTTGTGAAAATATCTTAAATGGAGGAACACATACAAGATATACAAATATTAATTTACAGCATTAAAAATTTAAGGAACACAAACCGGAAGCATTGTCACTATTTGGGGAATGTGGTAGCATTTTCAGCAGAATTGAAACTGAGAGTATATTTGAGCTGACTCCTAGTATCAGGGCAAGCCAACATTACTCAGGGCTTCTGTTTGGCCGGGGTTTGAGGGGTCGGGTAGAGAAAGGGGCAGAAATGCATCTGTACTTTCAACTTGATTAATAATGACTCAACTGTGGGAGGAAAGTCAAATCTTTTCTCCCCTGACATGGGGTCTGAGGGACAGGCCCTGCTGCTCCCTCCTGCCTGGGGCATGTGGATAGGGCTTTCTCCTCACACTGAAATAGCCCTGAAGGGCCTTCCCACTGCCATCAGCTTCCTCCATCTGACCATCTCATTTATGCTCCCTAGTGCTTCAGCAGTTCTGTTCTGAGTGAGTAATAGAAACATTCAAAAACCTTTCTAGAACATCACCAATAATCCATGGATGACATTAAAACAAAGCTAGCCATATTTTATTTTTATTTATTTACTTGTTTATTTATTTATATTATTGTTATTTTAAAAGATTTTATTATTTGACATAGAGAGGCACAGCGAGAGAGGGAACACAAGCAGGGGGAATGAGAGATGGAGAAGCAGGTTCCCCACCGAGCAGGGAGCCCGATTTGGGGCTCGATCCCAGGATCCTGGGATCACGACCCGAGCCAAAGGCAGACACCCAATGACTGAGCCACCCAGGTGCCCCAAGCTAGCCATGTTTTTAAGAGAAAGTAATATTTTGAACAAAAAATTTCCATTTGAGGGACGCCTGGGTGGCTCAGTTGGTTAAGCGGCTGCCTTCGGCTCAGGTCATGATCCCAGCGTCCTGGGATCGAGTCCCACATCAGGCTCCTTGCTCAGCAAGGAGCCTGCTTCTCCCTCTGCCTCTGCCTGCCACTCTGTCTGCCTGTGCTTGTTCGCTCTCTCTCCCTCTCTCTCTGACAAATAAATAAATAACATCTTAAAAAAAAATTCCATTTGAGGCTAGAGTTAGTTTTTCCCTCTTGAAAAACATTTTCTCCCTTGAAGAACATGTTTTCTACTTAATTCAGAATTTTTCAGATTTGTAACAGCTTGAGTTGATGAGTCTAGCCTGAAAAGTATTAAAAAAAGAAAAAGGAAATCTTACAGAAGTTTTGACACAAAGTACTTCTGCAATGCAACAAGGCATCCCCACTTTTGTAGGAGCTGCAGAGTTGGCTGGACTTCACGGACCCAGAGACGACTGGCCCTAATAGTTCAATGAAATACAAGACACTGTAAATGATCTGTCATTCCAGCATTATGCCTCCCTTCCTTAGGTCTGCAGGGAAGATAGTGTTCATTCATTAAATAAATATTTATTTAGACCGTTCATCTATCAGGTGAGTGGTGAGCATGATGCTTGGCTGGCAAGACACAGGCACACAGAGAAATATTTACTAATTCAGGCCACTGATTTTTTTTTCTTCTCAAAGATCACGAGTAGGCAGAGAGGCAGGCAGAGAGATAGAGGAGGAAGCAGGCTCCCCAGCAAGCAGAGAGCCCGATGTGGGGCCCGATCCCAGGATCCTGACATCATGACCCGAGCCAAAGGCAGAGGCCCTAACCCACTGAGCCACCCAGGCGCCCCAGGCCATTGATTTTAAGACAACATAGTTTTCGGTTCAAATGTTGATACTGCCACTCGACAGTCATGTAACTTCGGCAAGACACTTTTACCTTACAGGGTCTATAGTCTCACCTGTCAAAGGGGATTGAAAATGCCCATTTCTAAGGGGTATGGTAAGGATTATAGAGGATAAGTTATATAGTGGTTAGTATATAGTCCCTAGCATGAAGCTACTATTATTATTCTCATGATGTCCTGGAATTTAAGAGAGCTCTTATGATCAAATCACCCTTGTTTGATCATGTCTTACGATGTATCACCGATGGTTTTAGAATATCAGACAATCCAGACCTAATAGGACAGATGGCAAGCTCTTCAGGTCTGGGGAGGGCCGAGCACCTGAGGTCATAAGACCCAGCTGAGAAGGACAGAGGAATTTGAACACGAGCACAGACACCCAGCTGAAACCATTCCAACACGCTGCCTCATGGGTGCTCTGGACTCAAGGTTGGGTGGAGAGTCAAGGACTAAGGTGACCTTGGAGTCTCCCAACCAAACCAGCTTCCATCATCATGGCTTTATGCCCTGAGTTTCCCTGCTTGTTGAGTCCCTCACTGTGCTCGATGTTCTGAAATTGGTTGCCTATGGGCAGATTTTTGGACAAATTCACCGCTGAGTCCAGGCCTTGCCTTGGAGAACCTTGCTCATGGGAGATCCATCGGGGAAGCTGGTGTTCTTCCCCCTTTTCTCTTGTATCACAGAAACATGATATGCCAGCCAAAAATGACTTTGTAGACATCTAGCGGATTCACTCTCCAGTTGGTCCTGGCAAACTGGACTTGCCAGCAAGCATGAGTGAACAGTTGCCTTAAACTTTCAGTTTCTAGATCCAGACCTATTCACACTCTAGTGGAGAAGGCAGTGGTTTGTTGTAAAAATACAGAGTATGTGAATGTTTAGTTATCAAATGGGACAATTAAGCAGACCAGTTTACCTGGCTCATGAGCAAGGATGTCACACATTCCCATGTCGTGTTCCTGGGGATGGGACAATAACCAAGAGACCGCACCCCTCCCCCTGGCCCCCACAAGGTCATTATCCTAGGTACAGTCCCAAACCCTTTGCCACTATGTCCATTTAAACGTTTCTGGGAAGTTCTTCCGGGGCTCTGTGAATGTGCACTGACTTCTGGGAAGATCATCTCTTCTCCCTGTAGGAACCACCACCCTCTTCCCCAGTAGTAGACCCCCATGCTTGAGTTATTTCTTCTAGAGCAGATCCTAGGGCAGGGTGGCAGGGCTGTGGGGAGACTATATCCGATGCTGAGGGAGCTCTGTAGCCACCTGCAGGCCTGTGTCATATGTGAGGCGAGGGGAGTGAGATTTTCTGAAATGTCAGTGTTCATTTCTTATTTGTATTTCTTTTCTAGGAACATGTACCCTCTACGGCCAGGGACATCCTTGTCTCATAAACGATCAGTATTTTAACAACAGGAATGCAAGAGGAGAGAGTCACTGTTTGGCACTTGATGTCCCAATTAGAATTCCTGAGTCCAGGAGGCCCCTGAAAACCAAGCTTTAAAGAGAGAGAAGATTTCCTAATCCTAGGGCCCAATCTGAAAACCTTACATAAGGTCATTGCATGCAGGAATAAGTGTCCTTTGCCTAGTGGAGTGGGAGGAAGAGGGGAAAAGTGTCTCCCTAACACAGGGAGAGGGGAACAGCCTGCTTACACTGATGCCTATGCTCGTGTGTGGCTGGTGGGCTTTGGAAGATTCCCAGCACAGCCTTTGGCAAGGAGGGGTGCAGGTCATGTATTTGAAATGACCAAAACTAGCAAACACAGACTGCTACTAAGACCGCAGGACACTTGCACAGCCATGGGAAGAGAGACTTCTTAAAGAATGAAAGAGGCTAGATTATGCATGAGTGGTTCCAAGTCAGATTTATTTTAAGAAGAATAAAGGAATATGATAGTTCTCGATAGTATGGATAGTAATTACACCAAAGGGCAGAGTTAGAGTCATGGCTGAAGCTGAAAGGGACTCATTATTTCCCAGAAAGTGAAAGGAAATTAATAGGGATGCTAGAATGTGGGAAATTAAGGTTATAGCTTTTCCTTAGGCCATTCCTCTAATTCCAGTTGAATCATCTTAAGTTCAAGGTCTTCTTAGCTGCTAACAGGATGAAGGTTGACAAACATAAAAAGAAAATGCTACAGTCTCTCTAATGGCTTAAGACATTTTTGTCTTGGGGCATCTGGGTGGCTCAGTGGGTTAAAGCCTCTGCCTTCAGCTCAGGTCATGATCTCAGGGTCCTGGGATGGAGCCCCGCATCAGGCTCTCTGCTCAGCGGGGAGCCTGTTTCCTCCTCTCTCTCTGCCTGCTTCTCTGCCTACTTGTGATCTCGGTCTGTCAAATAAATAAATAAAAATCTTAAAAAAAAAAAAAGACATTTTTGTCTTATCAGCCATGTGTGCTTAGCCTTGGGTGTCTGCATCCTGGCTGGGGAAATCGTTTCCCAGACCCAGCTCTCTTCCATCTGAGTTTTGTGCACTCCTGTTGCAAATGGAAGTGTTCTCAGCCGCTGTCCCATGATTTGCATAGTGGCGTGCTCAATGAGCTCAGAGGAATCCAAGCAGTCTGGGCACAAATGTGGACCTGGCTGTGCCAGCTGGTGTTACTAGATCGCTCAAGGGTAGGTGCCAGTGATCACCTATACGGGAAGGGAGCCCGCCCTGGGAGCACAGGGCTTGGGTTAAACGCAGGTGAGATGTGACCCCCCAGCCCCCTCCTCCAGGCACCATGGGACAGTGTACATAGTGCACAAGCATCAGCAGGGCCAGCCAGGAAATATGCTGCGGCAGGTAAGATACACAGCCTGTTCCACCTCTGTTTGCTTGGAGTTTAGGATCAAAGACAGGTGGAGCAGGCTGAAGATCCCAGCTGGCTGGCCACACTCACATGACAGGTCCAGAGGGCTGGACATGCCTTGTTCTCCCACTCAGGTGGTCAGGATGAAAGGATAACATTCATTACCTGTTGACTTTCTTGTACGCAACCCGCTCTTGATGCAGCCACAGGTATCCATTGTCTTTGGAAGTGTTGGGATTAGTAAAGGGGAGACAGTAAGAAAAAGAGTCACATGTTCAGTCTGTAACTTTCAAAACAGGATTTTTTAAGCCCCTGGCTTTCAACACAAGGCCAGGCTTTATAGAAAGAGATGCACTGTCCTAATTGTCGAAAAGCTCATGAAGGCTGGGCCAGGAACCCAAGGTGTCCCAACTCGAGATCATCTTGTCTTAAGGAAATTTTTAATAGCAAGCAACGTAAATACTGTTTTAACAAATGTGTATATATAGCTACTGTGGATGAGAAATCCAGGTTTCCATGTAACCTGGAGGCTGGACAGGACGGGAAGTTCACGTTCAAGGCTCAGCACACTTGTGAATTAAAGCCTGCTCTTCCCATCCTCTGTCTCTGGGTCTATTGGAGCAGGGACCCGCTGAACCCTGCGTTTCATGACAGGACCATGGTCTGATTCCGGCTTTCCGCCTAACGTTGAGATCTGTGACCGTATTTCCCAAGCAGCCAGAACCACGGTGCTGCCTGTGGAACATGGGTGAGTTTTGTGGTACCAGGGGATGGAGTCCACGGGCCACGAAATATTGCATGGGAAGGGCCAGTGGGGCCTGCTCCCAACTCCTATACACAACTTCTGCACAAACTAAACAATAATGAACTTGAGAGCCACATTGCCCACAACAGTCTGGTCACTAGTGTTGTGAACCGGAGGAAAAAAAGGATCACTGGATGATTTTTTTTTAGGTTAAATTATTCAATAAAAAGAAATACCTATTATTCTAAGATCATTCTTAAAAATCTGCTCTTTCTCTTCTTCATGGCTTTAAAAATGTGTTTTGCAATGTTGGTGACAACAGTGGGCAGCTGTTGCTTTTTCTGAGTGGTCTCTGAGTGGGAAAACAAAGTGTCGGTCCCCCATGTTCTTTATGAAATCTTACTACTCTATGAAAATCTCAAAGTGTGGGAGCCACTGGGACACAGGAGGGCTTCTCAGGGTTTAAGAGGCAGTAGAAGAGAAGCTCGTCTTCCATGGAAGACAGCTTCAGGCTCCAGATTCTGGAGTCAAAGAGTAGTAAAATTTATTTTTATTTCTTATTTTCAAAACAGCATTCCTACCAAAATGATGAATGAAACCTAATTAAGCCTGAAGTCCACTTTTGTCCATTTTATGAGGGATAACTTAGATGTCACCAGATAAAGCCACAAATCAGAACATTCCACAAGATAACCCATTCTGCATGGTGGTCCTGTGGCTGGGTATCCTGTCCATGGAAAGATCTTCAGTGGGGTCCTCTCTATTTACAGCCTGTATTGACGGATAACTTATCCCGTAGTTTCCCAGGTCCAAGGTGGTCAGGGTCCTGGCGGGATGGCTGGCTCTCGGGCACGAGGTTGTGAGGATGCCGGGGAAATGGGAACCTGAGCCAGGAGGAAGGGGAGCCTCATGCAGAGAAAAACCCAGAATCCTAGCGTGGCTGCAGCCCCAGTGAGGGGAGCCTACAGTGGAACTCGGCCCCTCAAACCAGGCAGACAAGGACCCAGACCACCACAGACTGGTTCATAGTGTTGTCAGTTCAAAGAGAATTCTGATGAGTCACTAAGTGAGTCACTAACTTGCACATGTCAGGAAACCCTACAGCTTACATACAAAAAAAAAAAAATACAACATCATGGGGGTTCACCAAATTTGAAACCAATCCTACAAATGTGCACGGCATTACCAAGAATGAGTTTTGAAGCTGAAAGTTTTCTAAACTATCAATAATTATAATTATTAACTAATCATTTTCATCTCTCATGATGTTGGGATGATTGAATGATCTTTCTGTTTTGCTCAGAGGGGTATTATAAAATATGTTATAGGTAGCAAAAACTGTATTTAAAGGATTAGAAGGTGTGTCAGCAGTTTTTTCATATAGTAATGCTTTCTGGGAAAAATGAAAACTAAACAGAGTGAGCACTACAAATGCATTTTTTCCCTCAGCAAGAAGTGCTTCTCTCCTTGGATTTTAATCGTCATGGGACAAAACAAAAAACAAAACAAAACAAACCAACCAAAAAAAAAAGAAGTTTCATGTCCAATCCAAAATACAGAGAAAAAGTTCATGAAAGTGTATATCGCATCTTTACTTCTAATAGGGAAGAATGACAGTGTCTCAGGGTCAGGAATCGGGACATGGCCACACCATCACAGTGTACAGCCGTTAGCACTGTGCTTTCTGAAGAGCTTTGCGTAACATTGAATTATTGCTGTTGTGACACATTAAGTAAAAATAAGAAAAGGCAGGTTATAAAATTGTACATTTTATATTATTTCAGTTCCACTAAAATATGCCCAGGAAAAAAATGGGAGGGAATAAAAACTTTCATGACATCAAATTGTCCCCAAATCCAAGAGGGTCATTGCCTGAGCTCCAGGGAGGGCTGACCCTGAAGGGTTTAGTTTGCTGACTTTTAGCACACTGGACGGTCAGCAATAAATTCCAGGCTTCTCTCTCCCATGTGAGGATTGGTCACAGAATCACATGATGCACAGGAATTGGCAGCAGCCTCGCTCGAGGGTGCCTGGCCTTCTCTTCTTGGAAGACAGAAAGATCCCCATCAGCACTGGCGCTAGGCAGCCCGAGGCCTGCAGAACCCTGTGGTCTTCCTCAGGGGTGGGGTGTGGGGAGGAGCACAGAGGTGTGGGGAGGAAGGCAGTCCTCATCCTGCTCTCTTTGACTCCATGACTGTGGGAAATGGGCGCCCGCGGATGAAGCACTCAGGGCCAGGGTTCTGGGCCAGGAGAACATGTCTTCAGGGCCAGAGAATCCTTAACCTCATGAGACACAGACACAAATATACATGTGCTTGTATACAACACACACAATACACACACACACACACACACACACACATTTATAGATAAACGTGCACATATGCATACGCAGTGTGTAACTTGTCACACACACGGTCCATTACCATATGAATACCACAGGAGAATAACAGGCCCCAGGTACGGCCAGATGCCCTGACGCTTAGTGTGGATTGTTGATGGCTGATGGTCTAGTTTGATCTAAATCTCTTAAACCCTTTGTTTTCAGACCCCAAAGACCGAGGTTGAAGCAAACCATTTGTAAGACTCTTTCAGTTGTAAGACTCTGTGATTTCAAGGACAAGGCACATTATCCACCAAGAGCTGAACTCAGTCCCTGCTCTGTACCCCCTACAAGAGCCCCATAGGCTGGAGTTCACAGCCTCGGGCCCCAGGCCAGGCCCCCCTCACCAAACACCAGCCCCCAGGGTGAGGGCACATCCTGAGGCACCTCTGCTGAAGATCCTTGTGGAACTTCTTTCCTGCCCCTACTTCCCACGCCCGCACTCTCCTTCATCTTTTCAGAGCAGAGTCATGGCCCTGGGAGAGACAGTCACCACCAGCCTGTCTCTGAGGCAGGGGCTTCTGGAAGATCAGTGGTTGACCCCTGGGCCATGTCTGGCTCTGCCCCATGCACATTTCCAGGGGTGCTATGGGAGGGCGCTGACTACCCTTTTAAATCCCATTTCAGGGATTCAGGCCCTCCCTCCTCCAGGGTGTTCAGCTGGGACCTGCACCCTATCCCGTCCTGGCCCACGTCTGGAAGCGGCTAAGTCCTGGGCCTGAGGGGTTTGGGGCTCCAGCCTCTCAGCAGCGCGTGACTTTTCGTTGCAAAGATAAAGTCGGACCTCACCCTCAGGTGGTTGCCCAGAGCACAGCTACAGTCTCTGGAAAGAGCCCCCTGGAGCCCATTTTTCAGGTGGCTGTTGGCTTGAGCCCTGTGACCGGCCTGGGGGAGCAGGTACACGGTCACCTGTGTCTGCCTTGTGAGCCCGGGGGGCAAGCATTCATAATAGGTGCTCAGCAAACATTTGGGGATAATCAATCAGACGACATTACTCCTTATAAAATTTGGCCTAATTACATCCTCGAGAATCCAAAGTCCTGAAAAGGTATGGCACTATCCCAAGTATGAGTTGAAACTGAGAGAGGAAAATTGTGTAGGAAAGAAAAAGAGAAAAGATGCCAAACAAAATTCTTACCTGTTCTTCCTATGATACCATCTTAAAGAAAATATTTTTTGAAATAATGAACACAAAATTCTTCCAAAACAAAATGTATCTTTTTTTTCTGTTCCCCCTTTTGGGGAGCCTGCTTTGTTGGGTGTTCCAAACACCATGGGCAATCTTGCCCATTCCTCTGCAATCCTTATTGTTACCGGGATATTTTTACGTTCCAGCTTTATATATTTTCTCTACTTAAAAAAGTTGCAGCAAAATAGAATATAAAATCATTCGTTTGAGCTGCATTTCCCTGAGTGGTACAGGGGCAGCGAGCACACGCCCAGCGCTGGGCACGATCCTCACTATCCGTCCCCAGATCGTTTTCATCTTCCAAACTGAACTATCGTTTCCCCTTCACTAAGGCCTTCCTCTTGGAGCTCAGCTCTCCTGACCACACTCTCAAGTTTCCTATCTGACAGGCATGTCGCCGCTGTGCATGTAGGAAGAGCGAGCTCAACCCCTCGTTTTGCAGGGGATTTTCTAGGGCCACACCATTAAGGTTTAGTTAAACCCATGTGGACTCTGGACATTGATGGGGCCAAATGTGATTTTGTCATTTTAGGGACTCCTAAGTTGTAATTAAACCCCTTCTGCAAATTGTCTACCAGAATCTCCACCTATAGTTTTGATTCTTTTTCCTGAAATGTGCCTCTGGAGTTGGAGCCAATCAGAACTCCCACATGCCCTCCAGCACATTCCACAGAGGCTCCAGCGGACCCTGGGAAGCTCCAGTCCATTTGGAGACCTCAGGCCTCCCAGGGCAGCCCAGGAGGGGGCTTTGTACCAAAGGGCAGTGCCGACCAAAGGGGATAAGGAGCCTGTTCCCAAGTGCCCTTCACTGTGACACCAAGAAAAAGGTCTCACAAGGCTTGTCTTTGTGCCTCCAGGGAACTTGCACTGATGGAGTCTCACTGTGGCCTCATGAGGTGACCTGTGTTCTGGTTTCTTCCCTCCTGCAGGAGCCGACTGCCTGCGGCAGGACTTTACCAGACACTTCCAGCTTCATCTGAGTTCATGACTGAAGACCTCCTGGGATGCCTTCATGGCCTTTTCCAGGAAGGGGCAGTGAAGTGGTTCTTATGCCCTTCAGATTTGGGTTGTAATGGTTCCCATTTTGGCTTCAGCACTTCAGGAACCCAGGTGGTCCACCTCTTTCTGAACTTGCACCAATCCTGGCACCTGCATCAAAGACAAGTATAGACTCTTTGCCCAGCATCCTCCCTCTGTCCCTTTCCTCTGTTAATACAACATCCTTCTTGGGAAGAAGGGCTCCTTTCCCAACCTCACCCCAGGGTTCCCAAGGCCAGACCCTCAAGGACTCCACCTCCCCGCCTTCCATGTTCTGTGCAGGGCTGCTCCAGGACCCATGAGGGACCTGATCCTTCTCTGGAATTTACATACAGATGGTTTCCAAGAACAACCTGTGGGTCCAGCGTCCTAGTGCCATGTCCCTCCCTTGTGATGCTCTCTATGAAGCAGGAGAGAGTGAAGTGACCATTCAGGACAGAGGTGACACAAGACAACAGGGTCCCCTCTTGTGAGGCGACCACAGCTTCAATCAGTGAGGTCCTTTCCAGACATGTTTACATATAGGTTTTAGCTTTGTTTCATTTATATTTCTTTTTCTCATTATAACATAGACCATGTTTATGGTGGACAATTTGGGGGGAAACAGAAGTGGACTGTATTCCCAGGCCCACAAAGAAAATCATCATTATGATTTTGGTCCTTTCCTTCAAATCTTTTTTCTTTTGTTTAAAACTGTCTTGAGATTTTATTAAATGAAGGTTTTTTTTTTTTTTTAAGAAAGACATCATTTATTCATTTGAAAGAGAGAGAGAGACGGAGAAAACGGGCAGGAGGAAGGGGAGAAGGAGAGGGAGAAGCAGGCTCCCTAATGAGCTGGGAGTCCAACCTGGTCCTCAATCCCAGGCCCTGGGGATCATGACCTGAGCTGAAGGCAGATGCTAAACCACCCAGGTGCCCCCTAAAGGCAGGTCTTGTCATTTAGTGCTACCATGCAGGTCAAACCAGGCATTTCTAGTTGACGGCTGGACTCCGTGGGCTCAGTGGAAGGAAGGGCGGGAGCTGTGCATCTTCTGCTGTAGGTTTTCTCTCGCTCCTGCGGGCCGTTCCCCGCACATCTGTACAGACAAAGCTCCCCGAGCGTCCGCACCAGGACTCCAGGATTCGGCGTGTGTTTGGGTCATGCAAGGGCAATGGAAGGGACTCCTTTCTTCATGAGAACAAATGTGAAAACCATCTGGGCTCTTCCCATTTCCCCTTACCATTCCCAATTTTGGTAATAACAACCCCCACATAAGCGAGGCATTTCCATTTGGGGGCACAGGTTCGTGGACTTTCCGGACTTTAGTGTGGTTTGCCTGCTCTGTGGGTACCACAGGGTGAAAACAAAACAGAGATAAAGGATCCCTTCTGAATGAAAGTTCAACAAATTAATGAAACAAGAAACATTTTATTTATTAAAAAAAAAAAAGGAAAAAGAACAAAAAAGAAAAGGCAAACCAGCAACTTCCATGACCATGCCTTATAGATTAAGTAAAAATACCTCTATTGATATACACATATACACACTATGTAGGTAGATAAATGATAGATGTCATAAAAGTAAAATTATATGCTTCTCAGGACAGAAGAATTAGGACATGTTCCTCATATCTATTTAAAACTGTATCACAATGTGAAATCACTGCCGGAAATCTTGCTTCCTTCACCTTCTCTGTTAGACCTCACAGACTGGAAGTTATCAAACCAGGATCTAAATGTGAAAATCATCCGCTATGCGCAAATGACAACGGGCTGCCACACGTCACGGGGCAGGGGTCTTCCGAGTTCTCCCACAGGCCTTCCTCGCCTGCAGCTGTGTCACCTTCTACCTGAGATGCGCGGGGATGAGGCAGGGGCACCGCGGGCAGGTGCCGCGTGGACGCGCACATCGACGTCTAAACAAGAGCAACAAAGACGTGTCCTTCCGTGAAAACAACACTGGCCATAAACTCTCCAGAGAGCAATTCCTTCTCCTTTCTATTTAAATATATATAAAAATGTGTGCTGAGGACCCAAGGAGCCGCTCCCTCTGCTCTGGCCTGTCCTCTGCTGCTCCCTGCAGGTCAACAAGATGACTGACCCCTGGAGACACCTGGGGGCCCTAAGGGAGAGCGAGAGGTGGGCAGCGTACTGTGAAGACTGCTCCCCCAGCGCTCACTGAGCTTCCAGCTTCAGCCCAAGGCGGCGGTTCTCAACTGGGGTGATTTCGCGCCCCCCAGGGAGCACTGGGCCATGTCTGAAGACACTCTGAGTCGTCAGGAACTGGGGAGGACGAGCCTTGCAGAGGCCAGAGACAGATGCGCTCAACACCTTGCAGAGGCCGGGACCGCCCCGCACAGCAGAGAATGATCGGGTCCAAAATGTCAGCAGTGCCAAGGCTGAGAAACACTGGTCTCATGAAGCCCCGCGCAGGAGCAACTGGAAGATGTGCTGTCGATCAGACTCGGGCACCCCCGAGCTTCCTCGGGATGCAGCTGTAACCGGTGCTGAGCAACCCCGAGTGAGAGAGGGATCAAAATGCTTCTTCTCGGTCTCCTTGAAAAGAGATTGCTTTTATTTGCACGGAAATGGCCTCTCGCCTTTTCTACTTTGAATTAATAACAACTAATTTAACGACTAATTTAAAACTGTAGTGGAGTAACGACTAATTTAAAACTCGGAGCAGCCACTCAGCCTCTGTTTCCCCCTCGGTGGCCCACGGATGAGCAGCCCGAGTTGCCCCTCCCGCGAGGGCCCTGAGCACGCGTGCGGGCACAGCGGCCGCCCGGACCAGGGCGCGGTGGTCTGGGCGCTCGGTGGTAGCCTGGCCCCTGCTTACTGCGGGCGCGGAAATGCAAGAGAATATGCTTGCTGTGAAGCTGCAGCCTTATGAAAACTCTCGACTTAAAAGTGCCTTGAACTCTGATTTCCTCCTCTTATGTTCACTGAAAATCTTTACATCAAAATCGTATGTAAAACTAAAGCTTTTCTTTGAAATGCACAGAAATGTCCAGTAACTACATCCTCGGCGAGTGCTCAGGTTTGTCGGTGGAGGGGACTTAAGACATCAGCTAGCACCAGCTAGACTTTGGCATCTATGAAAGTCTTCATCGTCTGCTTTCTTGGGGGGAGGTTCAGCATTTGGGGTAATCCGCCTGCCCGCGAGGTGCCAAGTGTGAGGAAAGCCTGTGGGTCTGAGACATCTCACGGGTGGACTTCCAGACACCAGTGCACATGTTTTTTCTCTAATTCTCACCTTCCCTCCCTGCAGAACCAATAAGGAAATGAAGTAAGGACTGTACAGAAAGAGAAAGAATCGAGGACACTCTGCCCACCTTTTTTGTTCCTAAGGCCTGTGAACGCTTGTTTCTGCCTCTGACAGCAGAACCAGTGGATGGAATGAACAGTCCCTGAAGGAAAGACACTAATCGTTTTTCTCCAACAGGATGGGAAGACAGCAGAAGAGCTCGCTAAATCAGAACAGCACGAACTCGTAGCAGGTCTGCTTGCAAGACTCCGGAAGGTGAGGAATTCTGTTTTTTGGCCCGATACCGTTTTTATGTGAAAAATTCTGTCTTTTTCCTTTTATACAATGAGTTGAACAAAGTGAGGCTTTGGACACACAGGCTGTAGGAAAGGCATCTCTCCCTGTCCTGTGGTTTACCTACAGTTAGCATAAATGCATCAGCTGCCTATCCATTTCTCCTTCTGTGTTTGGGCTTGGAAATCATTTGGCTTCCTTACAGTTTCTGTGCCTAGTTTCCCTTCTCCCACCCCTTCTGTAATAATTGTTCCCATTAAGTAGACAGGAAATGAGAAAGCTGACTGCTTGTTTCTTTCTTAATGTGTTGAGCTCCAAGATGTCACATGATATGCTTGGGTTTAGGAAACACTGTTGCTCTAAGGCTTAAGGAAACAGGACACAAATATGTAAATGCAGGGGTGTCTTTCTAGCCCACATCATAGGAATGTGTATCAGGAGTCTTCAAAATAGTCACATCCTCTAAGCTAGGAACTCCATGTCTCACACTGTATCCTAAAGAAATGAAAAATGTAGGGAAAAAAGTTTTACGCACAAAGATATTCATGGCAGTGTTATTTATAATACAGTTATAAAAATGAAAAACATCAGAGCAACAACAATGACTGGTAAATTCTTATACAGCTATAGGATAAACAGGTTTTGGCCATTAAAATATTTTTGAAGAGGTTTTAGCCACTGGACTTTAATGCTTAGTTTCTTCCTGGCTTCAAAGTGGAAGATAATATTATATGCACATTGTAAGTTTTTTTTTTAAAGCATAAACACAAAGTGTTAACAGTGGTGCTTGAAATTTTACTAGTGTGAATCACACTTTTTGCTTTAAATGTTAATGTATTTTCTCCAAGTTTTCTGTAACACTGGTGACGCTTGAACAACACAGGTTTGACTGTGGGGATTCACTTTTTTTAAAATAAGATTTTATTTATTTGAGACAAAGAGAGAACAAGCAGAGGGAGGGGCAGAGGGAGAAGGAGAAGCAGACTTTTTTGCTGAACAGGGAGCCCCTGGGTGGGGACAGGGCTCGATCCCAGGACTATGGAATCAGGGCCCGAGCCACCCAGCAACCCCCTGACCCACCCCCGTGAAGATCCACTGGATTGATTTTGTCTGTTTCCTGTGCCCTTCATTGGGCTCAAGGCATCTGTGCTCATCCCTCCCCAGCTATGGGGCAGGGGGAGGTCCTTCTCCGGAGCTGAGCTCACTTGCTGTGTAGTGAGCCTGGATCTCCTTCCTGGGTTCACCAGGTCCTGCTCCATTCAGGAGCATCTCCTCCACTCTGTGTTCAGTGAGACCCGCAAGTCTGTTTGCCTCAGTCATTCCCTCAAAGGGCCCTAGACCCCGGCTTCCTGATGAGCCAGACATGGGGGAGCTGGCTGCCATGTGTTTCTAACTACAGTCTTTAAAAAATCAATCAATAGGGATGCCTGGGTGGCTCAGTTGGTTAAGCAGCTGCCTTCGGCTCAGGTCATGATCCCAGCGTCCTGGGATCCAGTCCTGCATTGGGCTCCTTGCTCAGCAGGGAGCCTGCTTCTCCCTCTGCCTCTGCCTGCCACTCTGTCTGCCTGTGCTCACGCTCTCTGACAAATAAATTTTAAAAAATCTTAAAAAAAAATAAAATAAAAAAATAAAAAATCAATCAATCAGTCTCCAAATAAGTAGCTGCTTGGGGTCTAGGGACAACCGGTACTGGAATCTGGTTCTTGAAAATGACTGAGATGTTACAGGAGGGACCTGGAGAATAGGTCAGCAAGGACTTGTGTGTGGTAGGTCATCACAGGGGCAGAAATCCCTGCAGCGAAGCCAAGACAGTGGACGTATTTGCTGTTGTAACTCACATCACGTGGCGGATCACAACCAGTGAAGACAGAGAAGGGAGAGGAAGAGGGCGGTTTCTACTTAGGAGCATCTTGTCCCCATTTCCTTCTCATGTCATTTCCTCCTTGATGTTCCCAGTGTTTTTCTGGGGGAGAGAGGCATTTTGGGGCTGGTGGGACTTGACCTTGCTGGGTACGAGGACCCCCAAGCAGCTCCTTTCATTGCCTCCCCTCCCCCATTCATTGTGAAATAAAAAATACCACCTGCATGCATTTCCTGACACCCTGGGGTGAGCCACCATCTGTTAGACCCTCTCACGTGGATCCTAAACACATTCCTGGGGAGAAGTCTGTGTCTGCACAGCTGGGGTGGGGTTGGCCTTAAATTGCCTGGTCATTCCATAGGTATGCAAATGGACTAGACTGGCAACAGAAACGCCTCATTGTTTTCACTTCTAATCAGCTGACAAGTCTAGGAACATTTTTTTTTTATTATTATATTATGTTAGTTACCATACAGTACATCATTAGTTTTTGATGTAGTGTTCCATGATTCACTCTTTGCATATAACAACCAGTGCTCAGTGCAATCAGTGTCCTCCTTAATATCCATCACCAGGCTTGCCCATCCTCCCACTGCCCTCCCCTCTGAAACCTTCAGTTTATTTCCCAGAGTCCACAGTCTCTCATGGTTTGTCTCCTCCTCCAGTTTCCCCCAGTTCACTTTCCCTTTCCTTCTCCTAATCTCCTCCATGTTATTAGGAACATATTTTTATTATTTTATTTTATATTTTTAAAAGATTTTATTTATTTATTTGACAGAGAGAAACACAGTGAGAGAGGGAACACAAGCAGAGGGAGTGGGAGAGGGAGAAGCAGGCTCTCCGCTGAGTAGGGAGCCCGAAGTGGGCCTCGATCCCAGAACCCTGGAATCATGACCTGAGCCGAAGGCAGATGCTTACTGACTGAGCCACCCAGGCAGCCTAGGAACATATTTTTAAAGAGGGGTTGCTAGAGAATCCATGGGACTTCATGATGCTAAATTTCGGGGCCTGCAGCCCTCCACAGGGTCATACTTGGAAATGGGACCAAGGAAGAGGAAGAGGGCTGTTTCTATTTAGGAGCATCTTGTTATATGGACAGTTGTATGGACAGAAGAAGCACTCAAGGGATAAGGTGAGGAAACGTAATTGAAATTGGCTTATAATTAGCCTGACTGATGAGGCACCATTGGACTAGGAATGCAAGTGAATTCCTATGACCAAACAATTAGAGCTCAATCAAGAGAGCTTTGGGTGTGCCTGGGTGGCTCAGTCGTTAAGCCTTCAGCTCAGGTCATGATCCCAGGGTCCTGGGATGGAACCCCATGTTCAGCCTCCCTGCTCAATGGGGAGTCTGCTTCTCCCTCTCCCATCCCACTTTCCCTGCTTGTGTTTCCTCTCTTGCTGTCTCTGTCAAATAAATGAATAAAATCTTTAAAAAAAAAGTCTTAAAAAGAGAGAGATCCCTGAAGAATGAGGTCCTTAAAAAGGATTTCCTGCTTTGTTTAAGGTTCTTCCAGGGAGCACACATCAGGATTGGCAATCCAGCGCTCTGACCCCTGCTGGAATGGTGAGGCACACTGTGATTGGGGGCCTGCGGTGAGGTTTGTAGCCTGGAGAGAGAGTGGCTCAGCTTGGACTCCAGCAAGGACAAGTGGGGATGTAGAGTCACGGAGCAGGTGGGTCAGTGGATAGAAATTGCTAAGAGGAAACATCAAGGTGCGGGCTTCTTGCTGGACCTACTGCTTTGCCTTCTTCTCTGAGACAATCACCCAGGGGCTGGCACAGAAACAGGCAGAGGGAAGGAGTTTTTTTCTTTCTTTCTTTTTTTTTCATATAGAAATATTTTAATGTGTTACATGGACAAAAATTGACCAGATTTCCAACTGACATCACTTACATGTAATCTAGGATACGTGTATATTCATTAAGATCTCCCTTAGATAGTACTATAAGGATGCTAGTATAAAAATAAATATATAGAGAGACCATTCTTAGTAGGAAAAGGTTTTTGAGAAAAAAGTACAATTATACTTTAAAGACCCTCTATCCAGGATAAAGATAGGGACAAAATTCCTACTGTGTTTTAGTTTGTAATTTAAATATTTTATGTGTTGGGAGTGTGAACAGGGAAGTGAGGGAAGGAAAGTTATCAAGTTATGAGTCCTCTCATTTCAGGGAGAAACAGTTCAACTGGTGTGAAATTTCTGAAGACAGGGAAGGAGTTTCTTATACTCACAGGCTCAGAGAGTCCCACCAGACGGTGGTCACAGGGTGGGAGCCCATTCAAGCGAGAGAAGCAGGGAGGACCCCCGGCAAGGGATCTTATTGGAGATTAGGTGGATTACGGCAGGAAAGGCATGAGGGGAGTTCACTGATGTGTTTGAATGACACAAGGTCCCAGTTGTGAGGCAGGTAGGAAGCTTGTCTGGGGCCCCCTTATCACAATGGTGGCTGGGATAGTGACTCAAACATGGCAGGAACATGGTGACATGATTTTCAAAAGTAAGGGACAGAGCTCAGTAAAGATATCTATACCTATATATATATATATATATTCTTTAACCAATTTATTAAAAAGTTACATTCTTGGAAATATTAGTGTATATTAAACCATGTTCTCTCCCAAACCATCTAAGTTCTATGTAAAATGCAGGTGTCCTAAGTTCAGATAATCATGAACTGGGTTTTCTCCTGCATAAATGCTCAGCAGACACTCCGAAGTCAGGTGGCCCCAGGAGAATTCCAAGTGAACATAGGAGCACAATCCTACCCACCTCCCCCAATTCCTTATTGTGAAAGCCCCGACCCATTTCCACCATGCCCGCTAGGGGGCAGTGTTGCCACGTGGAGAAGGAAGGTCCCAGTCCCACGCAGAGACTGGGGGAGGACAGGGAGCCCTCAGCAGAGCTGTGTCTGGCAGGTGAGCTTGCTGGGTGGCTGGTGGAGGGAGCCCCAGTGGCTCAGCGGGAGGACAGCCGCCGGAAACCGCCTCCTCCCCAGGTTGGGAAGTGGACGCAGTGTCTGCCAGGCCTGAGGTCCCAGGAGAAGAAGAGCAGGCAGCTCCTTCCGAGAGGCGCCTGCAGGGTCCCTGAGTCCTGTCATTTCTCACACACCTCTTTATTGAGCACGTCCCTGCCAGGTGCTGGGGACACTGTCTCTGCCCTCAAGTTGGCTCCCAGTCGAGAGGGGGAGAGTGTCACCCTACAGTCCGGTGGAGTCACAATGGAGAACCCCACCTGGGCCAGAACCTCTCGGGGGGGGGGGGGGAGGAATGTTCTGGAAGGGATCCCAGCAGGAGGGGTCCCCTGGGTGCAGGGACATCAATAGGTTAGAGAGTGGGACCATCCCGGGTCGGGGAAGGAATCCCCCTGAGGCGGCACCCCACAGCTCCAGTGGGCCCCGTTCTGGAGTCTGGAGCCAGGAACGAGCTGGGGGTGGATAACGAGGCTGCCTGTGAGGCCGGATGGAGGCAAGGGCACGGGAGCGACGCCTCACTGTGCAGCCTCGAGGTGGGCTGTCTGGGCGCCCAGAGCCCCGGCCCACACCGTCGCAGCAGAAGCACTCTTGCCCTGCTTGGTGTCAGTGTTCATGTACCTGTGTCTCCCCAGGACACAGATCTGGACCTTCCTGTCCCCTGCACTGTGAGGAGCCCACGGGGGCCTCCGTAAATGTCTGCTGACGAGTGAAGGAGGGAGTGAGTCTGTGAGTTCTCACGCTTCTCCCTGTAGAGATGAGAGAGAGGACGGGGAGGAGGTTTACGGGCCCCCTCCCCGCCACAGCGTTTGTCTTTGTACCGCGTGATGCCCTCCTTCTCAGCATCGGGGACCCTCACGGTGCCGGGGGAACGGACCCCTCCACGCAGAGAGCAGCAGGCGCCCCTGGCCAGTCGGACAGGCCAACCCCGTTTCTCCTGGTAATCGGTGACCTCACAGGAGTTGCTCCAACCAATTCCTTGCGCACCAAAATGCCACGGACCTGGGCACATGCTGGCGACAGAGAGCAGATGGGCGGTTGTCAGGGGCTGGGCGGGGAAGGAGGAGTGACCATTGATGGGCTCAGCTCCCTTACGTCATGGAATGTTCCAGAACCAGAGAGCAGGGCTGGTTGCACAACATCGTATGTGTAGTAACACCTCAGAGCTTCGGTCCTCTTTAAAATGGCTGAAACAGGGAATTGTATGTTATGTGCACTTTACATGAATTTTTTTGTGGCCATGATGGGACACAACGAAACCTCTGCGCACCGTGGGTAAGAATCGCGGACCAGGCTACAAACTTCCAGTTAGAAAATGAGTGCCGGGATGTACTGTACACAACGGGACCACAGTTACTAACACTGCATGGCATGTGTGAAAGTTCCTAAGACAGTAGCTCTTCAGACTTGTCCTCATGGGGGTGCCTGGGTGGCTCCGTGGCTTAAGCGTCTGCCTTCAGCTCAGGTCATGATCCCAGGGTCCTCCCCACTCAGCGGAGAGCCTTCTCCCTCTCCCTCTGCTGCTCTGCCTACTTGTGTTCTCTCTGTCAAATAAATAAATAAGTAAACCCTTAGAAAGCAAGAACAGAACTTCTCCTCACAAAGAAATCCCGGATCGGGAAGGACACGGCGAGGGTTCCAAACTGTGAGCATGGGCGCGGGCAGTTTGCTCGGAGCCTTCTCTTGTTCTGTGACTAAGCGGCCCCCCTCCACCCCCCTCCACCTGTGCTCAGGACGCTCACCGGGGACTCTTCATCCAGCAGCTGCGACCCACGCAGAACCTCCAATCCAGGATCAAACTGAAGCTCTTTGGCCACTCGGGCTCCGGGAAAACCACGCTGGTGGAATCGCTCAAGTGTGGGCTGCTGAGAAGCTTCTTCAGGAGGCGCCGGCCCCGACTGTCCTCCGCCAGCTCCACCAGGTTCCCGCCCTCCCCGCTGGCATCCAAGCCCGCAGGTAGGCGCCTCCACCCCGGCTCCTGTCTGCGCGAGGTGCTGGCTTTTGTGCTGTCCCGTGTCGAGGTGTAGGGTGAGTGGTGGCTTTGTGTTGGTTCCCTGGCCTGTGCTGACTGGATCTCACTGCCCTGTTGGCTCCAGGTGTGTAGCCCGGCTTTGGGTCCTGTGTGCACTTGCTTCTTGGCCTGCGCTCCCAGGTCGCCCAGGAATAGCAAGGCCAGGGCCTCCCCGAAATCATGGTCAGAGTCACAAAGGTCCAAACTGCAAATGTGCCAATCACAGAATGGTGTCGTGTTCTACTCGGGGAAGCAGCCCTTGGAGACACACCGAGCTTGGACGAACACAGGTTTCAGGTTGCACAGATCCAATACTGGCCCCAGAATGTGCCCTTTCCATTAGGCTTTCTTCTTGGAAGAAAGAAGCTGGGCACACCCAGTTGAGAGCAGCAAAACGGGGTTCCCGGGGAAGCTCCATCCCCTGGGCATCTCGACGCTGGTTGGTGGTTTTGGAAGGTTCCTTTCCTTAATGATGTCATGGTTGGTCCGTCCACTCACATGGAGCCTGACTGGGAGGCGGGCTTTGCTGTCTTCCCCCTCCTTCTGCAGACACGGCTGTGGGTGGATTCTCACCCACAGGTGAGAAACACCAACAGGCGAGAAGCGCAGGGTGGACTGTGGATGCCTGGGAAGCACCCACAGGAAGCACGAGGGAATTGTACCACCTGAGATGTTATTTCTCCTAAGTGCCCTCGAGTGAGGGAATTCCATTTTGCACAGGTAAGAACAGAGGCCTTCATTTAAATAAGGAATTAAAAAAAAAAAAAAGAATAGAGATCTTCAAAGAGTTTCCCACACAATGTCAGTTTTGAAGTTTTGGGCTCCGGATGCATTTCTGTATGTGATATGACAGAAGTGTCCTATACCTTCTTTAGGTTGAAAACAAATGTTTTGAAGTTTGTGTTTTTCTATGTAATTCCTCTCTCTGTAAGGAGAGATGTCTGGGGAGCACTTGTCGCATTGGGGGATGGTTGACTGAGATTTACGTGCCCCTTTCAGTTTTTTTTCCCTGAACACAGGAGTAGAAAAAACTTGGGGAAGGAATATGAGCCAAAATGAATTTACAATTAGAGTGATTATCGTACTGTTAACGTACGTTTCTAATTCTTACTGAGCATTAGCTGTGTGCCAGGAACTGGGCGAAACGTGGTACGTGTGACATCTGGCTTAAACCACACGTTTTCCATTTTCCACTGTAATGTTGATCCAGTTTGGGGATGTAAAATAGGTTACACCTTTTCCAGAGCCAGTAGTGTTCCCCATTTAATGAATAGCTTCACCATCTCTGTTTCTAGTGAAGGGTTGGCTTTCTTGGCAGGATTTGTTATCAACCCTAGAGGGAGACAGCTCTCTGCTGCTGTGGGGTAAGCTCCCTCCAGACTGAGCCACCGCAGAGTGTGTGTGTGTGTGTGTGTGTGTGTGTGTGTGTGAGAGAGAGAGAGAGAGATGGGGTGGGGGTGGAGAGTTAGGGCGGACAAAGACAGAGGGATCTATTTAGAGCTCTGATCTGGAATTTTCCTCAGTCCTCATTTGGTATGAAGGTTATGCCCCAAAAGCCCAGGAGCTACACTGAACCAGGCACACGTCAAGTGACACATGGGTTCCCAGGAAGGTGAGATTTTATCTCCTTCTCAACCCTCATCCCTCAGAAGTACTGTCTTCATTCATCTTCCACATGTGGAGAATCTGGAAGTAGATTCTTGATAAACTGTGGCTCAGGAAGGCCGTGTCAGCAGCCAGGGTCACAAGTGTGGCAGCGTCCTTCAGCCAGGGTCAAGAGAGACTTGGTCGTGGGACCCAGTGACGGAAGATTCTGTCAGGACCATGTCCGCTCCGGACCAGAGAAGCCGCTCCAGCCACGGTCAGCACAGAGATGCAGCGGGTCCCCTGGGAGGCTGCTTCTCCTGTTCTCGGCCACCCGTGGTTCAGAGCTGCATCTCCAGGCTGAATCTGTGAATTTCTGTCGAGATAGCAGGTTGGTGGGGCTGGGCTTCCCCGACAGGACTGTTAGGAGGTAAATACCGCCCTCTCTTGTGTCCCATGTGAGTCCATTCCAGAATCTTCCTGGTCTCCCAGCATCCCTGGGGACACTGGCTTTTGCTACCAGAGGAGCTGAACTGTCCTCCCTTCTTCGGGAGCAGACGGCCTTGTGTTCTCGGGAGGCACAGCTCTGCCCTCCCTGGTCACTTGTGTAAAAGGAGGTCCCCCCCCAGGGAGTCATAAGACTGGAGAAAGTGACAAGTGCCAGAAAGACAGGAGAGAGGGCTCAGGGGACACCAAAAGGATGTCCAGCAGGCGACGTGGCTGGTCTCTGGGGAACCCCCAGTAAAACCTGGAAGCCAGGAAGCGTGGAAAGTGGTGTGTGAGGTTGACATGGTCTGTGCTGGCCTGGGTCCGGGTCCCGCACACGTGTCGTCTCACTGGATTCTCACGACGTTATGAGGTCGTGTCGTAGCCCACTTCGGAGAGAAGGAATTGGGGGCTCAGAGACATAACGTGTCTGCCTCAGGCAGAGGCTGAAACCCGGGGCCTGGGCGCTGTGTGTTGTGTGCGGGAGTGGGTGTGGGGGAGGAAAATAGGATTAGCTGCCGACATTCACACCTCAGTCACCAAAAAAGTTGGACACTGGGCTCTGTGTGGAAAATTGGAAGCTCTGGGTACACCAACTCACATCGCTGATATCAATATCCGTATAAGTACATGTGTAGCACTCAGACAGCAGGCTGCAGGTTTGCCTTAGACCTGCTCTGTGTGCACCTGCTCAGGGCCCGTGGGGTCTTCCCCACGGGGCTTGTCTGGTGGCCACACCCAGACTCGCTCTGCGGCCAGCGGAGGGTCTGGCTGTGGCCTTGTGGGGCTGCAGCAGGAAGGACATACCCAGAGCAGAGGGGGAGCCTGTATCCAGGAGGAGCCTGCAGGGGAGGCAGCCTGCTGTCCCCAGAGAGGAGCACAGGGGCGCTCTGTCTCTGCTCAGGGCGCCCAGAGGGCTGCTCCACCCGGCCTGCCGCTTCCCACCACCAGGGGTCAGCAGTTAGCAGCGATCGATGATTTCCCTCTGATGCCACAGTCTCCCTGTGAAATTATCATTTTTATGATACTGGACACAATCTGTCCTAATGAGAACTCAGTGAGGTTCAGGAGTGCCTGCCATTTATCAGATCCCGTCCGCTCTGCCTGGGACAAGCTGGCCTGCTACTGGGTAGAATCCTTTTGTGGTCCACCTGACACAATCTCACGGCCCAGATTGGGACGGCTTCATCGGCCTCAGGGTCCTGGTAGGGACGTTAGTGGAAGGACAGTGTCATGGGCACAGTCAGGGGAACATCGCAGAGACGGTGAAGCATTCAAGGCCTGGGACAGAAGGACGCCATTCCCTCCCCTGGGGCGGAAAGACCAGAGGAAGATATTCTGTTCCTGAGAAAGCTGGAGCCCCGGGGTGAAGCCGCTGGGGCGGGGGGGCAGTGTCTGAGTCCCAGACGTGCAGCTGCTGTCAGAGAAGCAGCAGCAAGCAAGGAGGGAGGACGTACCTGGGCCTTCTCCCCTCAGCCTGTCCAGTGCCTCCCATTGGCTGACCCCAACCACCTCTGGGGCACCGAGCAGCGCAGGCAAGGGCTGCGGGAGGTGCAGCGGACAGACGGAACCAGGGCAGCACCCCTGACCCACACGTGGGGGGCCCATGGGGCCAGCCCGAAGCAGCAGGGGGTGGGGATGAGAGTGTCCCAGGAAGGGACAAGGCGCGGGCCAGGCGGGCGGGGAGCAGACACGCAGGCTGCCCTGTTCTCACCTCCTCCCTTCCACTTGCAGTGTCCTACAGCACCTTGCTCCTTACCGATAATTTTACTGGAATTCCTCACTTTTTAATCAATTTTTTAAACTACTACATTGATTGTCCTTTCTTTTAAAAAGCACACATTTATCCAAAATGTGTATTTCTTCTCCTCTTGTCCCTGTTAGACCACGTCCTCAGCTTATCTCTTTGGTATTTGTAGGAAGGACCCCCATGCACGGACTCCCGCTGTGTCCCTCATAAACAGACATGTGAGTGCCTTTGCAGAAGAGGGTGTGTCTGAGAGCAGCCGGGTCAGCCAGGAGCTGTCGCCAGGAGACGCCCCCTCTCTGTCCCTTGCTGTCTGCTGATCACCGCCGGAGGTGCTGCGCCCTAAGCTGGTTTGTCCCCCCAGTAGTTTTTGTGTTCACTTGGCAAGGAAAGGGGAGGAAGGAACCCTCTTCTGGAGTCATTTCACGGCTGGCGTTGTTTTCATGGAAAGACGTGTCTTTGTCGCTCCTGTTTAAACGTCGACGTGCCGGTCCACGCGGCTCCTGCCCACGGTCCCCCGCCTCATCCCCGCGCATCTCAGGTAGAAGGTGACACAGCTGCAGGTGAGGAAGGCCTGTGGGAGATCTCGGAAGACCCCTGCCCCGTGACGTGTGCAGTCCGTTGTCATCGGCGCACAGCGGACGGTTTTCACATCTAGCTCCTGGTTCCATAACTTTGTGTACTTCAAGTCCAACAAGATGAAGGAAGCCAGTTTCCTTGCAGTGATTTAAATTGTGATGGAGTTTTAAATTGATATGAGGGAACGTGTCCTAATTCTTCTGCCCTGGGAAGCATGTAATTTTAATGTTCCATTCCATGTGTGTATATGTGTCTCTCTATATAAATATGCAGTATGTATATACATATATATGAATATAGATATTTTTACTTAATCTATACAGTGTAGTAAAAAGATGTTGGTTTCTCACTTCTGTTCTCTTCTTTTCTTTTCCCTTTTTAAATATAAATAAACTATTGCTTGTTGCATTCGATTGTTGGTCTTTCATTCATCCTTTATCTCTGTTTTATTTTCACCCCACGGTATCCACAGAGCAGACACACCACACTGAAGTCCAGAAAGTCCATGAACCTGAACCCCGTATGGACACACCCAACTTATTTGGGGGGTGTTGTTACTAAAATTGGGAATGGCACAGGGAAATGGGAAGAGCCCAGAGGGTTTTCACCTTTGTTCTCACTCAAAGAAGGGAGCCCCCAGTATGCACTGCTGGGTATTTACCCTAAAGATACTAACGTAGTGATCCGAAGGGGCACATGCACCCAAATGTTTATAGCAGCAATGTCCACAATAGCCAAGTTATGGAAAGAACCTAGATGTCCATCAACAGATGAATGGATAAAGAAGATGTGGTATATATATACAATGGAATACTATGCAGCCATCAAAAGAAATGAAATATTACCATTGCGATGACATGGATGGAACTAGAGGGTATTATGCTTAGCGAAATAAGTCAATCAATCGGAGAAAGACAACTATCACATGATCTCCCTGATATGAGGAAGTGGAGATGCAACGGCGGTGGGGGTTAAGGGGGTAGGAAAAGAAAAAATGAAACAAGATGGGATCGGGAGGGAGACAAACCAAAAGAGACTCTTAATGTCATAAAACAAACTGAGGGGGGTAGGGGGGAGGGGGTTTGGGAGAGGGTGGTGGGGTTACATTATATGTTTAAATAAAAAAAAAATTTAAAAAACAAAACAAAACAAACAAACAAAAAAAGAAGGGAGCCCCTTCCGTTGTCTTTCCCTGACCCAAACACACGCAGAATCCTGGAGTCTCAGCGCAGGCACTTGGGGGAGATTTGTCCATACAGATGTGCCGGGAACAGCCCGCAGGAGCGAGAGAAAACCTATACTATCTTCTGTCCAGATTGGGGAACAGAGGCATAAGGTAGAAATGCGGGTCATTGCTGTGTTTGTAGTTCATTGAAATATCAAAGTTGCCTCCTGGCTCCTAAGGCAGTCAGTCAACTCTGTGGTTTCCTGGAACAGAAATGGGAATTCTTTGTTGCATTCTAGAAATACTTCATATTGAAACTACTGTAGAATTGTTTTTACTTTTTAAATATCCTACATGCTAGATCAATCAGCTCAAGTTGTTTTAATGCTGAGAAATATGAATTAAGTAGAAAGCATGAAAAAAAATCATTTTTCAAGAGGGGAAAACTGACTTTAGCCTCAAGTAGGAAATTTCTTGCCCAAAATGTCAGTGTCTAAAATATATGGCTAAGATAGTTTCAATGTCATTGTTGATAGATTGTTGATGAGTTTCTAGAAAGGAATTTGAATGTTTCTAGAATGCTTTTTGGATGTTTCATTTAACCACTCTGGACAGAATTGCTGAATCACTAGGGAGCATAAATGAGTTGGTCAGATGGAGGAGGCTGATGGCAGTGGGAAGGCCCAGCAGTGACCCTTCAGGTTTGTGTCAGCGTGAGGAGAAGGCCCCACTCACATGCCTTCCCACCAGACCCCATATCATGGGAGAGAGGACTTGACTTTCCTCCCACAGGTCAGAGTGGCTAATGATCAAGAGAGAAGAGCAGAATGGCTTCCTGCCCCTCACTCCAGCGGCTCACCCACAAATGGAAGCCCTGAATGGCGTGAGCTTGTTCTGAAATTAGGAGCCATCCCAGCTGAATATTTTGTCTGGAAACATTTGTTGTTATAATTCACTCAAGGGCATGGGCACTGCTTCCTCCATAGGGATATGGTTCCTATGTAAATGGGACCCTGTTTGAAGGGAACCAAAGGGATAAGATGGGACATGATGATGTCGTGAATGTCCCAGTGTTGCTCTGGGAAAATCTGAGCTGGACTATGGGTCTGGTTGTTCCAGCTAAACAAATAGCCTTCTCATCACTGACAGAAGCAGAAACAGGTACCAAGCATTAGCCTTATGCTGAGGCCTTCAGTCACTGGAATGACTTTGAAAGAACATGATGTTAACAGCATCACAACCCCATGAGCTCAATATTCCAAGGCTGTGGGTTTTCTTTTCCTCCTCTGCATTTTTATTTTTTATTCTTATTTTTTTTTAATTTTTGGCATAATGTTCAGCGATTCATTAGTTGAATATAACACCCAGTGCTCATCATTTCGATGTTCTGTTATTGCCAGTAGATTTTGTTACAATTCCTCCACATATGCGGGATCTTCTCCAGAGTAGGCAAAAAGCCGAGGTTCTAAGTAAAAAGGAACATCGACACCAACAGTCCTGCAAGTGTTGGGCATGGTTGGAAATGGCAAGAGGACCCCCCCACAGGCTAGCGCCCCAGCACGTGGAGAAGTGTTGTCTGGGCAGGTCAGCCGTGCACTCCATTTCTTCAGATTCTGGGTTTAGATAATGCCCTTAATTCCCCCCTCCCAGGTTCAGTATGGTTGTCATAATGCTTATTGAGTTTCAGCTCTTCTGGTCTTGGAGTATTACTGACCACAGAGCTGACAAACATTACAGTGCTTATTCTGGCAGGTGGCAGAACGGCTCACCACTAACGCATGTGTTTGTCTCCAGGTGGTAGCAACATCTCCCCTGGGTTGGGTTCCAGAGGCTGTGACAGGAATTCTCACCAAAATACAACCTGGTGGCTGATTAGGGCCCATAGAATGGAGCACCCAGTTCTTCCAGTTCTGGAGCCAATGCCCCCAAGGCTCCTTGTCTGATTCCTCCATGAGCAACAGGGTCATGGGCTACCATGATGGCTGTGTTCCCAATAGCTGAGGGGCCAGGGTCCAGCCTCTGAGCTTTTTCAGCCAGGCAAGTGTTATAGGCATATCACCTCTCCCTGTCGCTCATCTCTCTCCCTCTCTGTGCTGGGAAAGGAGGAACCATCTTTGCTTTTCTCTGACATTCTCCATTAGGGAAATCTTGATGGACCACACAAGGTCAAAGCCCCCCATGGAATATCTGAGATATTCCAAGGAGCCTCTCCAAGTCCTATACCCTTCAAATCTAGAACCAAGGCCAGTGTTAGTATCAATAACAAGGAAGTGAATACTAAATACAACAGGGACAATCTTCCAGGGTAGGGAAGCAAATAAGAAAATTAGAGGGGGTGGGAATGAAAAGCCAATGATCAAAGACCAGAAAGTTCCACAGGATTAGCTTCCTGTCCTTCTCTCCAGTCAGAGCATGTGATGGGGTTTTTCCCTTTATAGAAATCCCACTGTGTCCCTCAATTTCCCCTGAATCTCAGAGACATGTCCTACTCTAGAGGTTCTGCTTGGTTTTGGTCCCAGTCTCATTTCTGCTCTACAAGGCCAGTGGAAGGGTTCCATGGCAGAAGGTGCAGTGGGGAGGGAGTGGTCATGGGGAGCCGGGCCACTGATACCATACCCTCCTGTCACTCCAGCAGTTCTGGAAACTACTTTTGATTCTATGGCTTCCAATTCTAAGTCTTTATCAAAGAAACCACCAAGTTACAGCTTTTATTTCATAGGAACACAAATTCAAATATATCAAATTGTGTTCTGTATGACTGGTTTTCCAGAGGATTGCATAAGAAAGTAGAGGAAGCAGCAAAGAGAAATTTGGTGCAGCTATTTTTTGTTTTCAAAAGCTCCTCTTTGATAAGTCAATGACACCATATTGATTGCCTGTCTCTCAAAGAGATATAAATAAATATCATCCAATCCATCTTCCCCAAGGATGTGTGAGAGAAGGAGGAGTATATTAATACCATGTTACAGAATAAAAAATTTGAGGCATGAGGGATGTTTCTGTGTATTTCCTATATGGGAAAATCTAGATTCCATTTTCTTTTATTTGAGTATACTTTTAAAGATTAATTTACTTATATAGAGAGAGAGTGGGAGGAGGGGCAGAGGGAGAGATATGTCTGTGAATCATCAGGCTTATACATTTTACAACACTTACCACACATAATCTCCGCAATGTCCATCGCCCAGCCACCCTAACCCTACCCCTACACTCCCCAGTAACCCTTAGTTTGTTTCATGAGATTTTAGAGTCTCTTAGGACTTGTCTCCCTCCGGATCCCATATTGTTTCAATTTTTCTCTCCCTACCCCCCATGAAACCCCCACCTTGCCTCTCAAGTTCCTCATATCAGAGAGATCATATGATAATTATCATCTTTCTCTGATTGACATATTTTGCTTAGAATAATACCCTCTAGTTCCATCCACATCATTGCAGATGGCAAAATTTCATTTCGTTTGATGGCTGCATAGTATTTCATTATATATATATACCATATCTTCTTTATCTACTCATCTGTTGATGGACATCTGGGCTATTTCCATAGTTTGGCTATTGTGGACATTGCTGCTGTAAACATTCAGGTGCAAGTTGGCCATTTGGATCACTACATTTGTATCTTTAGGGTAAATACCCAGTAGTGTAATTGCTGGGTCATAGGGTAGCTCTATTTTCAACTTTTTGAGGAACCTCTGTACCATTTTCCAAAGTGGCCACAGCAGCTTATATTCCCACCAACAGTGTAGGAGGATTCCCCTTTCTCCACATCCTCTCCAACATCTGTCCTTTCCTGACTTGTTCATTTTAGCCATTCTGACTGGTGTGAGGTGGTATCTCACTGTGGTTTTGATTTGTATTTCCCTGATGCCGAGTGATGTGGAGCACTTTTTCATGTGTCCATTGGCCATCTGGATGTCTGCTTTGCTAAAATGTCTGTTCATGTCTTCTGCTTATTTCTTTTTTTTTTAAAAAAAGATTTTATTTATTTATTTGACGGACAGAAATCACAAGTAGGCAGAGAGGCAGATAGAGAAGAGGAAGCAGGCTGTCCGCAGAGCAGAGAGCCCGATGCTGGGCTCGATCCTGGGCTCGATCCTGGGGCTCTGGGATCAGGACCTGAGCCGAAGGCAGTGGCTTTAACCCACTGAGCCACCCAGGTACCCCTCTTCTGCTTATTTCTTGATTGGATTATTTGTCCTTTGGGTTTTGAGTTTGATAAGTTCTTTACAGATTTTGAATACTAGCCCTTTATCTGATATGTCATTTGTGAATCTCTTCTCCCACCTGGTCCATTGTCTTTTGGTTTTGTTGACTGTTTTCTTTGCTGTGCAAAAGCTTTTGATCTTGATGAAGTCCCAATAGTTCATTTCTGCCCTTGCTTCCCTTGTCTTTGTAATTTTGCTAGGAAGAAGTTGCTGTGGCTGAGGTTGAAGAGGTTGCTGCCTGTGTTCTCCTCTAGGATTTTGATGGATTCCTGTCTCACATTGAGGTCTTTCATCAGTTTTGAATCTACTTTTGTGTGTGGTGTAAGGAAATGGTCCAGCTTCATTCTTCTGCTTGTGGCTGTCCAATTTTCCCAACATCATTTATTGAAAAGACTGTCTTTTTTTCCATTGCACATTCTTTCCTGCTTTGTTGAAGATTAGTTGACCATAGAGTTGAGGGTCTATTTCTGGGCTCTCTATTCTGTTCCATTGATCTATGGTCCATTTTTGTGCCAGTACCAGACTGTCTTGGTGATTACAGCTTTGTAACTGAGCTTGAAGTCTGGAACTGTGATGCTGCCAACTTTGGTTTTCTTTTCCAACAATCCTCTGGCTATTCAGGGTCTTTTCTGGTTCCGTATAAATTTTAGGATTATTTGTGCCATTTCTTTGAAAAAAATTGATGGTATTTTGATAGGGATTGCATTAAACGTTAGATTGCTTTAGGTAACATAGACATTTTCACAATATTTGTTCTACCAATCCATGAGCATGGAATGTTTTTCATTTCTTTGTTCTTCCTCAATTTATCTCATGAATACGTTAGAGTTTTCTGAGTACAGATTCTTTGCCTCTTTGGTTAGGTTTATTCCTAGGTATTTCTAGGTATCTTGTGGTTTTGGGTGCAATTGTAAATGGAATCGACTCCCTAATTTCTCTTTCTTCTGTCTTGTTGTTGTTGTAGAGAAATGCAACTGATTTCTGTGCATTGATTTTATATCCTGCCACTTTGCTGAATTCCTATGTGAGTTCTAGCAGTTTTGGAGTGGAGTCTTTTGGGTTTTCCACATAAAGTATCATAGCATCTGCAAAGAGTGAAAGTTTGACTTCTTCTTTGCTGATTTGGATGCATTTTCTTTCTTTCTGTTGTCCGATTGCTGAGGCTAGGACTTCTAGTACTATGTTAAATAGCAGTGGTGATAGTGAACATCCCTGCCATGTTCCTGAACTTAGGGGAAAAGTTCTCAGTTTTTCCCTATTGAGAATGGTATTCGCTGTGGGTTTTTCATAGATGGCTTTGATGATATTGAGGTATGTACCCTCTATGCCTACACTGTGAAGAGTTTTGATCAAGAAAGGATGCTGTACTTTGTCAAGTGCTTTTTCACCATCTATTGAGAGTATCATATGGTTCTTATTCTTTCTTTTATTAATGTATTGTATCACATTGACTGATTCATGGATGTTGAACCAAACTTGAAGCCCTGGAATAAATCCCACTTGGTCATGGTGAATAATCCTTTTAATATACTGTTGGATCCTTTTGGCTAGTATTTTGGTGAGAATTTTTGCATCTGTGTTCATCAAATATATTGATCTGTAATTCTCTTTTTTGATGGGGTCTTTGTCTGGTTTTGGGATCAATGCTGGCCTCATAAAATGAGTTTGGAAGTTTTCCTTCCATTTCTATTTTTTGGAACAGTTTCAGGAGAATAGGTATTAATTTTTTAAATGTTTGGTAGAATTCCCTTGGGCAGCCATCTGGCCCTAGGCTCGTGTTTAGTGGGAGATATTTGATGACTGTTTCAATCTCCTTACTGGTTATGGGTCTGTTCAGGTTTTCTATTTCTTCCTGGTTCAGTTTTGGTAGTTTATATGTCTCTAGGAATGCATCCATTTCTTCCAGATTGTCAAATTTGCTGGTGTACAGTTGCTCCTAATATGTTCTTATAATCGTTTGTATTTCTTTGGTGTTGGTTGTGATCTCTCCTCTTTCATTCATGATTTTATTAATTTGGGCCCTTTCTCTTTTCTTTTTGAAAAGTCTGGCCAGGAGTTTATCAATCTTATTAATTCTTTCAAAGAATTATGTCCTAGTTTCATTGATTTGTTCTACTGTTTTTTTGGTTTCTATTTCATTGATTTCTGCTGTGATCTTTATTATTTCTCTTTTCCTGCTGGGTTTAGGTTTTCTTTGCTGTTCTTTCTCCAGCTCCTTAAGGTGTAGGGCTAGATGTGTACTTGAGACTTTTCTTGTTTCTTGAGAAAGGCTTGTATTGCTATATACTTTGCTGTGTCCCAAAGATTTTGCTGTGTCCTAAAAATTTTGAACAGTTGTGTTTTCTTTTTCATTTGTTTCCACGAATTTTTTTTAAGGCTTTTTTAATTTCCTGGTTGACTCATTCATTCTTTAGCAGGATGCTCTTTAGTCTCCATGCATTTGAGTTCTTTCCAACTTTCCTCTTGTGATTGAGTTCTAGTTTCAGAGCATTGTGGTCTAAAAATATGCAGGGAATGATATCAGTCTTTTGGTACCAGTTGAGACCTCATTTGTGACCCAGGATGTGATCCATTCTGGAGAATGTTCCATGTGCACTAAAGAAGAATGAGTATTCTGTTGTTTTGGGATGGAATGTTCTAAATATATCTGTGATGTGCATCTGGTCTAGTGTGTCATTTAAAGCCTTGATTTCCTTGTTGATCTTTTGCTTAGATGATCTGTCCATTTCGGTGAGGGAGGTATTAAAGTTCCCTAGTATTATTGTAGTTTTGTCAATGTGTTTCTTTGATTTTGTTATTAATTAGTTTATATAATTGGGCACTCCCATGTTCGGGACATAGATAATTAAAATTGTCAGACCTTCTTGTTGGACAGACCCTTTAAGTATGATATAGTGTCCTTCCTCATCTCTTATTATAGTCTTCGGCTTAAAATCTAATTTATCTGACATAAGGATTGCCACCTCAGCTTTCTTCTGATGTGCATTAGCATGGTAAATTGTTTTCCAGCCCTTCACTTAAATCTGGAGGTATCTTTGGGTCTAAAATGAGTTTCTTGTAGACAGCATATCTATAGGTCTTGTTTTGTTTTGTTTTGTTTTCAATCCATTCTGATACCCCGTGTCTTTTGATTGGGGAATTTAGCTCATTTATATTCAGAGTAACTATTGAAAGATACGAATTTAGTGCCATTGTATTGCCTGTAAGGTGACTGTTACTGTATACTGTCTCTGTTCCTTTCTAGTCTGTTACTTTCAGGCTCTCTCTTTGCTTAGAGGACCCCTCTCAATATTTCCCATAGGGCTGGTTTGATGTTTGCAAATTCTTTTAATTTTTGTTTGTCCTGCAAGGTTTTGATCTCCTTCTATTTTCAATGACAGTCTAGCTGGATATAGTATTATTGGCTGCATATTTTCCTCATTTAGTGATCTGAATATATCATGCCAGGACTTTCTGGCTGCCAGGTCTCTGGGTAGGTCTGCTGCCAATCTAGTATTTCTACTGTTGTATGTTACAGACCTCTAGTCCTGAGATGCTTTCAGGATTTACTCTTTGGTCACTAAGACTTGTAAGTTTTATTATTAGATAACAGGGTGTGGACCTACTTTTATTGATTTTGAGGGGATTCTGTGTGCCTCTGGATTTTGATGCTTGTTCCTTTCCCCAAATTAGGGAAATTCTCTACTATAATTTGCTTCAACATACCTTCTGCCCCTCTCTTTCTTTCTTATTCTTCTGAGATCCCAATTATTCTAATATTGTTTCATCTTACTTTTTTTTAAAAAGATTTTTATTTATTTATTTATTTGTCAGAGAGAGAGGGAGAGAGAGCGAACAAGCACAGGCAGACAGAGTGGCAGGCAGAGGCAGAGGGAGAAGCAGGCTCCCTGCCAAGCAAGGAGCCCGATGTGGGACTCGATCCCAGGAGCTGGGATCATGACCTGAGCCGAAGGCAGCTGCTTAACCAACTGAGCCACCCAGGCGTCCCTGTTTCATCTTACTTTTATCTTGAATTCTTCCCTCATGGTTCAGTAGTTGTTTTTTCTCTTTTGCTCAGCTTCTTTATTATCCATCATTTGGTCTTCTATATCATTAATTCTCTCTTCTGCCTCATTTGTCCTAGCAGTAAGAGCCTCCATTTTTTATTGCACCTCATTAATAGTTTTTTTTAAATTTCAACTCGGTTAGATTTTAGTTCTTTTACTTCTCCAGAAAGGGATTTTATTTCTCCAGAAAGGGATTCTCTAGTATCTTCCATGCTTTTTTTGAACCCAGCTAGCACCTTGATAATCATCATTCTGAAGTCTCGTTCTGACATCCTGCTAATGTCTGTATTGATTAGGTCCCTAGCCATTGTTACTGCTTCTAGTTTTTTTGGGGGAGTGGGGGATGAGTTTTTCTTTGTAAATTTTATCCAGATAAGAATAGATTAATGAGAGAACAGAATACTAAAAGGGTAGCAACAACCTCAGAAAAATATACATTAACTAAATCAGAAGAGCCCAGAAACTGAGCCCAGAAACTGAGAAGAAAGGAGAAAGGAAAAAAAAAAATATATAGATATAGATATATATACACACATACATACACATATGTATATATAAATATATATACATACATATATATGATATATCATATTATAATACATATCACAGCATATAAATGATATATCATATGATATATCATGATTAGAACATAGCCACACACTTGGTTTTGGGTATATTTTAGTCTGTTAGAAGAAACTGCATCCCCAAATTTTAAAGAAAGAAAAGCTTATATATACACAAAAATAAGGGTAAACACGATGAAGGGATGGAATATGACTGTAGAGATGAAAATTTAAAAAGATTCTACAAAAGGAATTGATAACATAAGAAATTATTTGGGAAAAAAAAAAGAAAGGAGAGAATGTGATCAGGCTGGAGACTAGAACAAAGCCATACACTAGATACAGGTAGGTATATTTTGATCTGTTAGAAGAAACTATATCCCAAAATTTTAAAGAAATAAAAACTTACATGTATACAAAAAATAAGGTTAAATACAATGAAAGGATAGAACATGACTATAACAATGAAAATTTTAAAAGATTTTTAAATGGTATTGATAAGATAAAATAATTTAAAAGGTTAAAATAGGAAAGAAGAAAAATTTTTAAAATAGAATAAGAAAAAAATTTAAAAATTTAACTTTGAAAGACTAAAGGATCATGGGAAAAAAAGCCATGAATTCTATGTGTTGCATTCCCCTAGTTCTGGAGTTCTGCAGTTTTCTTTTCTTTTTTTTTTTTTTTAAAGATTTCATTTATTTGACAGACCAAGATCACAAGTAGGCAGAGAGGCAGGCAGAGAGAGAGAGAGAGAGGGAGGAGGAAGCTGGCTCCCTGCTGAGCAGAGAGCCCGATGCCGGGCTCGATCCCAGGACCCCAAGATCATGACCCGAGCTGAAGGCAGAGGCTTTAATCCACCGAGCCACCCAGGTGCCCCAGTTCTGCAGTTTTCATTGATCAGTGAACTTGGTCTTGACTGGATGTTCTTGCTGATCTTCTGCGGGAGGGGCCTGTTTCCTTGATTCTCAAATGTCTTTGCCTGAGGTGGAATTGCACACCCTTGTCAGGGGCCAGGCTAAGTAATATGCTCAGGTTCACTCTCAAGAGCTTTTGTTCCCTAAACGCTTTCTGTAGAGCTCTGGAGGATGGGAATGAAAATGGCAGCCTCCAAATCTCCAGCCCCGTAGGAGCCAAGAGCTTGGGGCCCCACTCTTCAGTGTGGCCTCAGATAAAAGCAATCAATCCCTCCCTTCTCCCTGGTCTACTGCCACACTCTGAGTTCACCTGGCCTGTGACCAAGCATTTCTATCTCTGGTGCACGGCCCCATTAGGAGTCTCCCAACCCAGCCGATTCTTCCAGTATAATCCTCCGCTGCTCCTTCCAGTGGAGGAAGGAGGGGGTCTCTCTGGATCTGCCACTTGTGGGGTCCCTGCTCAAAGAACAGTGTCCCAACTATGCCTCAGATCATGGTTTAAGGGAACTCTGAGCTGAGAGCTCACTCCTCGGCTCCATCTCTGCAGCCGGCTTCCCCAGTCTCATACCTGGGAGTTCTGCCACACTCAGGCGCCCCCAGTCTTTTTGTGACCCCTCGGGTCCTGAGACCACTCTGTCCCCACGAGGGCTCCACCCCCCACCTAGCCTCTGGAGCAACATCCCTCAGTAGACCAGACTTCTAAAAGTTCTAACTTTGTGCTCTGCGGCTCTACTGCTTGCCAGGAGTCAGCCCCTCTCCCCATGTTCTGTCTTCCCAAATGTTGCCTCAGATTCACTTCTCCACACATCCTTCCTTCCAAAAAGTGGTCGTTTTTCTGTTTCTAGAATTGCTGCTCTTCTCTTCGATCTCCTGATGAGTTTGTGGATGTTCAGGATGGTTTGATAACTCTCTAGCTGAACTCCTGGGATATGATGATATTTAGGTCTCATACTCCTCTGCCATCTTGCCTCTCCCTCCTTTTAAAATTTCTAAGGGATCACTGCCAACCTCTACCATATCCAGGAAGATGCCCACCACTCTGTTGAAGGTATCTGCTTTGTCCAAAGTCAAAATTCCAATCCAACTTTGGGTTTCACTGTAGCTCTGTTTGTCTTATCAGTTAGGACTGGAAACTCCTAATACGATCCAGCACTTGCATCAAAATGATCGTTGGTTTTTTGTTGTTGTTTTTTTTTTTTGGTTTGTTTGTTTTTGTTTTTTTTTTTTTTAACATTAAGAAGAAAGTCCCTCCCTGGACTATCAAGAGTGGCCTGAGGAAATTTTAAAGCATTCATACCGATGCCCTGCTGTTACATGTAACCTAAACTTTCTGGGCCAGAACCAACTAATTCCTAGTTTTCAGTTTATGGAACTTGTAAGGGATTTTATATAAAAGGCAAGCAAGCAAAACCAAAATCTCCTAGAGACAAAACAACTCCTTTTATGCTAGGGGAAGATGTATATTAAATCTGGAGTTACACATTAAAAAACAACTGGAGGATTCTGTTGACTTGTTTTATGTTGGGGAATATGTGCCTTCCTTTGCTGATGAGAAGGGTCTCATCTTTGAATTGATGTGGAAATACTGATTAATATGTTGTGCTCAATACTCTACCATTTCCGTGATATGTGAACACTGACTTTCTGTTTTCAGTAGGATTGCTCCTACTGAACAACCGTTACAGAGAAAGGAGGAGACCAGAATAACCTGCTGTTTAGTTTCTACTGCACCTACCTGTTCACATACTGGGTGCAATAATGGGCAGCCATCCATCGGCTATTCCAGTGACATTAACCTGTTCTGTATGTAATGCATACATTACCCTTTATTTTATTTTTGTCTCACTGCCTCCATTCTGAATCTGTAGCTTACTTTTATGATGTAGTAAAATGTCTAAAAAGCTGCCCAGTTCATCACTTTTTCAAGTGTGGGTGAAAATTCATTAATGGGTCATAAAATCCATTTAATGGGTCATTACTAACATTTTTTTTAAATAAAATGCAATCTAAACAAGTGGAATGGAACAGAACAGAATGGATCAGATCAGATTAGAACAAACTGGAGTTGAATAAAAAAGAAAAGAATGAAAAAAATATCAGAACACAGTAGACAGTCTGTTTTGGTGTGTGTGTGCATGCTTGCACACACATGCTCTGAATTATATGTAAAATGCATCTGTCATTAATGGCCATAGTCAAAACATTTTCAAAAATACTACTCTAATGGGTTTGTCTTTCTTTCTTTCTTTCTTTTTTAATAGATTTTACTTATTTGAGAGAGAGAGCTCGCAAGTGCAGGGAGGGGCAGAAGGAGAAGGAGAGAGCATCTGAAGTAGACCCTGCCCTCAGCATGGAGCCCTTCCTGGGGCTCGATCTCATGATCCAGGGATCATGACTAAGAGATCATGACCTGAGCTAAAACCGAGAATCAGATGCTTAACTGATGAGCCACTCAGGTGCCCCCTGAGGGACCTTTGTTACTCCTAAGGCATCCCTTGGTAAACTGGAGATCCCTGTAAGGCATTTACTCCATTTTGTAAAATTACAAAGTGTAGATTTACCTTAGAACCTGAGTGTCTTTCTTCTAGCCATAGTCAAACTATCTAAGCTGGCCTGTGTGAAAGGTTACAAGAGGAAGGTTACAAGAGAAAGACTTTTTTCAAAGAGCAGAGAGTGTTATTTGGGAGGAGAAAAAGTTAAAATGGAATTGGGAAAGATCTTAAATATCTTCTTTTTTGTTGTTGTTCTGATTTTATTTTTTTATTTGAATTAAATTAATTAACATATAATGTGTTATTTGTCTCAGGGTACAGGTCTATGATTTATCAGTCTTATATAATACCCAGTCCTCATTACAACACATACCCTCCCCAGTGTTCACCACCCATTTACCCCATCCCTCCACCCCCCACCTAGCAATCCTCAATTTCTTTCCTATAATTAAGAGTCTCTTATTGTTTGTCTCTCTCTCTGGTTTTGTCTTGTTTCATTTTTTCCTCTCTCCCCCTATAATCCACTGTGTGGTTTCTTAAGTTTCACGTATCAGTGGGATCATATGATGATTGTCTTTTTCTGATTGGCTTATTTCACTTAGCCTAATACCCTCTCATTCCATCCACCTTGTTACAAATGGCAAGATTTCTTTTTCCTTTTTTTGAAGGCTGAGTATTATTCCCTTGTGTATATATACCACATCTTTATCTATTCATCTGCCGACAGATATCTGGGCTCTTTCCATAGTTTGGCTATTGTGGATGTTGCTGCTATAAACATTGGGTGCACGTGCCCCTTCAGATCACTACGTTTGTATCTTTGGGATAAATATGCTGTAGTACAATTGCTGGGTCATAGGGTAGCTCTATTTTCAACTTTCTGAGGAACCTCCATACTGTTTTCCAGAGTGACTGCACCAGCTTGCATTCCCACCAACAGTGTAGGAGGGTTCCTTTTTCTTTGCATCTTCAGCAATATCTGCTGTTTCCTGATTTGTTAATTTTAGCCATTCTGACTGGTGTGAGGTGGTATCTCATTGTGGTTTTGATTTGTATTTCCCTGATGAAGAGTGATGTTGAGCAGTTTTTCATGTATCTGTTGGCCATTTGAATGTCTTCTTTGGAGAAATGTCTGTTCATGTCTTCTGCTTATTTCTTGATTGGATTATTTGTCCTTTGGGTGTTGAGTTTGATAAGTTCTTTATAGATTTTGGGTACTAGTCCTTTATCTGAAAAAACATTTGCAAATAACTTCTCATATTCTGTCAGTGGTCTTTTGGTTATGCCAACTGTTTTCTTTGCTGTGCAAAAGCTTTTGAATCTTGATGAAGTCCCAATAGTTCATTTTTGCTTTTTTGCCCCTTGACTTTGGAGAAATGCCTAACAAGAAGTTGCCGTGGCTGAGGTCAAAGAGGTTGCTGCCTGGTTCTCCTTTAGATTTTGATGGATTCCTGTCTCACATTGAGGTCTTTTATCCATTTTGAGTCTATTTTTATGTATGGTATAAGGAAATGGTCCAGTTTTATTTTTCTGCATATGGCTGTCCGATTTTCCCAGCACCATTTGTTGAAGAGACTGTCTTTTTCCCACTGGACATTCTTTTCTGCTTGTTGAAGATTAGTTGACCATAGAGTTGGGGGTCCATTTCTGGGATCTCTATTCTGTTCCACTAATCTATGTGTCTGTTTTAGTGCCAGTACCATACTTGGTACTGATGATTACAGCTTTGTAAGAGAGCTTGAAGCCTGGAATTGTGGTGCCACCAGTTTTGTTTTTCTTTTTCAGTATTCCTTTGGCTATTTGGAAAGATCTTAAATATCTTCTAAGATTTCCACTTTTACTGAGAGGCTGAAGGATGGCTCATTGTCACCTGCCCAGTTCCTAGTGAGACTAGAACCTGAATCTGACTTTTCCAGCCAGAACATGCTCTCTGGTTGACATTGAGCAGAGAGGGTCTCCCTTATTCCCAACTCCCTGGGCTCTGTGCTGTAGGGAAACAAGAGAGGAAGACAAAATAAAGGGAGACCCTGTTCTGTTTTTCAGAACAGAATGATCTGTTTTCTTTCTTTTTATTTTTATTGTTGGTGCAAAGGTCAATATTACTTAAAGTAGAAAAATAAATCACAACATATCACAGTTTTTAAAAAACTAATACTATGTTAAAGATTATAAAACCAAGACGAAGAATATACAATTTTTAATAATTAACTACCTGACATAGTTTTTCTCATTAATCTTTTTCATTGCATACTCTCTGTGTTTTCAAATGACAATGCTTTTGTAATACTTTCTATAAGCAGAATTGGAATGATCTATTTTCAACAACATGTGATCATTGCACATATTCACACAATACAAGGAAAGTGAACAACATTATAACATCAACTTGTAGAAATCACTATCAATAAGATGAAACATTCTTAGAAGGCACTTTTTTTTTTTAAAAGATTGTATTTATTTATTTGTGAGACAGAGAGACAGAGAGAGCATGAGCAGGGGTGGGGCAGAGGGAGAGGGAGAAGCAGGTTTCCTACTGAGGGCAGAGCCTGACCAGGGATTCAATCCCAGAACCCTGTGATCATGACCTGAGCCAGGGGCAGATGCTTAACAACTAAGCCAGCCAGGTACCCCTAGAAAACACTTTATGCATGTGTACATACTATGTTTATAGTATATATATAAGCATACACACGTATTTCATACATACACATCTACATATGCAGATATATTTATATATTTGTATGTATGTTTATATAATATATATACATATTTGCATGCATAAGTATACATACATCTATACACATATATATGAGAATACATTCAGTCCTGTAAACTGTTTCTTTCACTGAATATTTTATGGACATGTTTTGCTATCAATATATAAAGAATAACCTTTCTATGAATGAATAAATGTGCAACATAGTATATCCCTGGAAAATCATGGATACCCCAGAAGGCATTAACCAGCCCTTTTGGATGTGTATTTCAGTTGTTCCTTTTGTTGTTGTCATAACCAACTCTGCAATGACATATCTTTGTGCATTTATCTTTCTTTTATTTGAACTATTAGTTTCTTGGGATAAACTCCTGGGGGAATTCGAGATCACTGCTGAGTCAAAAGGTATGGACCTAAACTTTGAAATCATATTGGTAGATTGTCCTCTGGAAAGTTTGTGACAGTTATGTTTTCATTAAAATTCATGAGAATGCTTATTTTCCCATGCTGCTGAGCACATTCATCTTTTAAATTTTTGCCAATCTCATGTGCATTTTAGTATACATTCCTTTTTTATTAACATTTTCCCATTTGCTGCTGGATATTTGTGGTTCTTTTCTGACCTGTGTGATTATTCCCTTGACTGGTTTTCCATTTGGGAACTCATTCTGTGGTAAGATTTACAAGGGGTCCTTGTATGGTCAGCTTGTTCACCTGCTATTGGTCATTCATGAGCTGATGACTTTTTTCTTATTTGAAACCTCTACTTCAACAAGATTTATGGGCTTTTTTATATAAGAGTTTTATTTTTTAGTGATAACATAAAAATCATCTTTCATGGATTCTAGAAGAGACACTCTTTAGCTTAGAAAGAATGAGACTATGAAACATCTCCAAGACTGATAGCATGTAAATAATTTTGACTTTATCAACCTCACAATTCACATCCTGTGACTTTGCCCTCAATGGGTTTATGTGTGATGGCAAAATATGACCTTTTGAAGGAGAGGTACAGGAAACTGCACTTTTGAGAATTTCACTTTAAAATGAAAGAAATAAGAAACTTCTCTGAAATTTCATTCTGGAGGAGTAAAGTTAGGTCCCAGCATCCTGTTGACTGACTGCCACTTGGTTCCATGGGATCACTAACTCTTTTTCACTAGGGTTCAAGAAGACTTCCCGGGACAGCCAAGCTAGCAGACCACACCATTGCTTTTCCACCACAGAATAAATGGCCTCTCTTTTGATATCCCTCAGAATTTGGTGAGGGAGTGTATCACCTGTAAACAATTTTGCATCCCTCTTCCAATTTAGAACAGACTTTACACACTTGGTCTGGAAATTCTTTGACTCTTCTCCCACACCTGTCTTAAAAGTTCTCTTAGAATGGCGGACATATTGGATGAATTTTTTGGGCTTCATTAATAACCACATGAAATCCAAAACAGCCCACTGAGAGACAAAGAGCATCCCAAAGCTTGGAGTAATCATAAAGCCCTGATATTAGAGCAAATGAATGGGACTTTCCAATACATTCATTCCATTTAAAAGCAAATATAAGTGAGTAACCAGAATCTATATATGTGGTAGCTCAGCAAACAAATGACTTGGGGGTTCTGGCCTGAACTTTGATATTTTTTAAGTTTTTATTTAAATTCCAGTTAGTTAACATACAACGCAATATTAGTTTCAGGTGCAGAGTGTACTGATTCAACACTTACCTACAAAACCTAGTGCTCATCATGACAAGGGCACTCCTTAATCCATAACCTATTTAACCATCTCCCTCCTACCTCCCCTCTGGTAGCCATCTGTTTGTTCTCTATAATTAAGAGTCTGTTTCTTGGTTTTCCTCTCTTTTTTTCTCCTTTATAATTTGTTTTGTTTCTTAAATTCCACATATGAGTGAAATCATATGGTATTTGTCTTTCTTTGACTGATTTATTTGCTTAGTATAATACTCTCCAGCTCCAACCACATTATCACAAGACACTAGAGAATCTCTTTCTGAAGAAATAACAGAACTAAAATTGAATCAAGTTAAAAATCAGAAAGGCTATTAATGAGATGCAATAAAAAATGAAGGCTCTAACTGCTAGGATAAATAAAGCAGAAGAGAGAATTAGTGATAGAGAAGAAAAAACAATGGAGAATAAAGAAGCTGAGAATAAGAGATAAATAACTACTGGATCATGAGGGGAGAATTCAAGAGATAGGTGATATCATAAAGCAAAACAATATTAGAATAATTGGGATCCCAGAAGAAGAGAAAAGAGAGAGAGAGAGTGACAGAAGGTATACTGGAACAAATTATAGGAGAGACTTCCTAATCTGGGGGATCCAACTCCAGAAATGAAAGGAAAACTTTCAAACTCGGTCTATGAAGCCAGCATTACCTTGATCCCAAAACCAGTCAAAGACCCCATCAAAAAGGAGAATTACAGACCAATATCCCTGATGAACATGCATGTAAAACTTCTCACCAAAATTCCAGCCAATAGGATCCAACAGTAGATTAAAAGGATTATCCACCATGACCAAGTGGGATTTATTCCTGGGCTGCAAGGTTGGTTCAACATCCACAAATCAATCAATGTGATACAATACATTAATAAAAGAAAGAACAAGAACCATATGATACTCTCAATAGATGCAGAAAAAAGCATTTGACAAAGAGCAAATCCTTTCTTGATTAAAACACTTCATAGTATAGAGATAAAGGGAACATACCTCAATCTTAAAAGCCACACATAAAAAGCCCACAGTGAGTATCATGCTCAATGTGGAAAAACTGAGACCTTTTCCCCTATGGTCAGGAACATGGCAGGGATGTCCACTATCACCACTGCTATTCAACATAATACTAGAAGTCCTAGCTTCAGCAATCAGACAACAAAAAGAAATAAAAGGCATCTGAATTGGCAAAGTAGAAATCAAGCTCTTCTGCTTTGCAGACGACATGGTACTCCACCCCCAAATTGCTAGAACTCATACAGGAATTCTGAAAATTGGCAGAATATAAAATCAATGTACAGAAATCAGTTGCATTTCTATACACCAATAATAAGACAGAAGAAGGAGAAATTAAGGAGTCAATCCCATTTATAATTGCACCAAGAAACACAAGATACTTAGGAATAAACCTAACTAAAAAGGTCAAGGATCTGTACTCAGAAAACTATAAAACACTCATGAAAGAAATTGAGGAAGACTCAAAGAAATTGAAAAATGTTCCATACTCATGTATTGGAAGAACAAGTATTGTTAAAATGTCTATGGTACCATAGACAATCTATACATTCAATGCAATCCTTGTCAAAATACCATTAACTTTTTTCAGAGAGTGGAAAAAATAATCTTAAAATTTGTATGGAACCAGAGAAGACCCCGAATAGCCAAAGGAATGTTGAAAAAGAAAACGAAATCTGGTGGCATCACAATTCTGGACTTCAAGATGTGTTACAAAGCTGTAATCATCAAGACAGTATGGTACTGGCACAGAAACAGATACACAGATTAATGGAATAGAATAGGGATCCAGAAATGGAATGGTCAACTAATCTTTGACAAGAGCAGGAAAGAATATCCAATGGAAAAAAGACAGTCTCTTCAAAAAATGGTGCTGGGAAAATTGGATAGTCACATGCAGAAGAATGAAACTGGGCCATTTCTTTACACTACACACAAAATAGACTCAAAATGGTTGAAAGACCTAAATGTGAGACAGGAATCCATCAAATCCTGGAGAACACAGGCGGCAATCTCTTCGACCTCAGCCATAGAAACTTCTTGTCAGACACATCTCTTTTTTTTTTTAAGATTTCATTTATTTATTTGACAGTCAGAGATTACAAGTAGGCAGAGAGGCAGGCAGAGAGAGAGAGAGGAGGAAGCAGGCTCCCTGCTGAGCAGAGAGCCCAATGCAGGGCTTGATCCCAGGACCCTGGGATCATGATCTGAGCTGAAGGCAGAGGCTTCAACTCACTGAGACACCCAGGTGTCCTTGTCAGACACATCTCCAAAGGCCAGGGAAACAGGCAAAAATGAACTGTTGGGACTTCATCAAGATAAAAAGCATTTGCACGGCAAAGAAAACAGTTGACATAGCCAAAAGATAATTGACAGAATGGGAGAACATATTTGCAAGTTTTATCAGATAAAAGTCTAGCATCTAAAATCTGTAAAGAACTTACCAAACTCAACACCCAAAGAATAGGTAATCTAACCAAGAAATGGACAGAAGGTATGAACAGACATTTCTCCAAAGAAGACATCCATTGCAATAGACACATGAAAAACTGCTCAGCATCACGGAAAAACAAATCAAAACCACAATGAGATACAACCTCACACCAGTCACAGTGGCTAAAATCAACTAGTCAGGAAACGACAGTTGTTGGCAAGGATGTGGATAAGGGGGGACCCTCCTACATTGTTGGTAGTAGTGCAAGCTGGTGTAGCCACTCTGGAAAACAGTATGGAGGTTCCCAAAAAGTTGAAAATAGAGCTACCTTAGACCTTAGACCCAGTAATTGCACTATTGCATATTTACCCCAAAGCTACAAATGCAGTGATCTGAAGAGGCACCTGCATCCCAATGTTTATCCATCCATCCATCCATCCACAATAGCCAAACTACGGAAAGAACCCAATGTCCATCGACAGATGAATGAGTAAAGAAGATGTGACATCTCTCTCTCAATCTCTCTTTCTCTCTATAGATAGATAGATAGATAGAGAGCTATAGAGCTATAGCTCTCTATCTATCTATCTATCTATGTCTATGTATCTATATCTGTCTGTATCTCTATATCTGTATCTATCTACAGATATCTATATATCTATATCTGTATATATCTAGATACCTAGATATATAGATATCTATATTTATGTATCTATATCTGTCTGTATCTCCATATCTATATATATCAGCTATCAAAAAAAGGAAAAGAAATCTTTCCATTTGCAATGAGCTGGATGGAACTAGAGAGTATTATGCTAAGTAAAATAAGCCAATCAGAAAAAGACAGTTACATGATCTCACTGATACGTGGAATTTAAGAAACAAAACAGAGGATCTCAGGGGAAAAGAGGAAAAAATAAACCAAGGTGAAGTCACAGAGGGAGAAAAACCATAAGAGATTTGTAATCATAAGAAATAAACTGAAGGTTGCTGGAGGGGTGGTGGGTGGGATTATGGGGTAACTGGGTGATGGACATTAAGGAAGGACATTAAGACATTAAGTGATGTACTGAGCCTTGGGTGTTATATAGAACTGGTGAATCACTGACCTCTACCTCTGAAACCAGGAATACATTATATGTTAAGTAAAAAATAAAATAAAATCCTATGTGTACAAAAAAAAACTTGAACAAATAAGGAGCTGCTTCTCAGATGAACAGAAAGATGATTTCTTGAGATGGAAAAGCATCCTCTTCTCCTGGTGAAGATTCTATGATGATCATTGAAATGACCACAAAAGACTTAGAATATTACATAAACTGAGTCGATAAAGCTGTGATAGGGCGTGGGGGACTGACTTTGTTTGAAAGAAGTTTTACCGTGGGTAAAATGCTAACAAACAGCATTGCATGCCCCCAGAGAAGTCACTCAGGAAAGAAACAGGCGATTGCAGCAAACTTCACTGTTGTCTTATTTTAAGAAACTGCCACAGCCACCCCGAATTTCAGCATACACCGCCTTGATCAGTCAGCAGCCGTCAACATAGACACAAGACCTTCCACCAGCAGAATGATCATGCTTGCTGAAAGCTCAGGTGATGGTTAGCACTTTCTAGCAATGAAGTATTTTTTGATTAATGCCTGTGCATTTTTTCGACATAAAGCTATAGCACACTAAATAGATTATAGTAGAGGGTAAACTGACTTGTGTATGCAATGGGAAACCAAAAAATTTATTTAATTCACTTCATTGTGATATTGCTTTATTGCAGGAGTCTGGAACCCGAGTTGTGAGAAAAATGTCTAAAAATACAGATTATTTATCCCAGTGCTAGATAGCATACAATCACGGAATATATTTCAATGTGCTTCTATGGCGCACTTCCTTCCTGTCTTATGACATCAGTTAACGAGAGTTGGACATCCATTTCCTTGCTGAATATGCATACACTTGTTTTTGTAAGCCAGACCATTGTAAACTCATTGGTCACTTAGTTGAATCACTGTGAGCTCACTGTTTTTAGCCAAATCAATTAAGGTAGGGATATGAGTCTACACAAGTGTCCAGAAGTTTTTGTTCTGTTAAAAACAAGATCTAATCATCAAGAAAACATCAGAATAGAAGTCATCAGCTTGGCAAACAAAAGCAAAACCAACATGATCATGGTGTGCCCAGGTGGTGTGGGCAGGACCAGCCACGCCAAACCCTAGGGCTTTCGAAGAATGACCTTAAAGCCACAGCCAGACATCAGAGAGCCCCCTAGGAGCCACACCTGCTGTCAGCACCTGCAGAGCTGCAGTTAGGTGAGGATATCTCCCCCCACTGGTGGGGCCAGTCCAGTCCTTGTGTATATATTGGGAGGCTTAAGTCAATGTTTTTAGTCCATCCTAGTGGCTCTAACAGCTCATAAGAAGAGGATGGCTATTTAGACAGATTGGTCTGTTCAGATGCTCATTTCTTTTCCCTTTCTAGGTTTGAAATATGCATCCTGTTCACTTCCTGCCCGTGCTTTGCTTGGGAATAGTCTCAACTACTACAAAATTTGGTGGAGGTATAGATGCTCAATGGATCCAATGGAAGGCAACATATGGGAAACCATATGGCATGGCTGGTAACATCTAAACTGTCTGGAAGGCCCCACAGAGAACATTCCCGCTGGTGGGAGTTCACGGCAGAGAGTAGCTTCTGGAGGCTGCTCTTACCTGGAATGGAAGTGGGGCCCCGTGACTGCGCATGATGGGGACAGATGCCCTGCTGTGTGGTTGCTGGAGAGCAGCTCCCGGAGCATCAGCCCAGCCCCAGTCAAGGTCTCTCCTCCTCTCTGTGAGCACATCCACTTCGAGTAGGTGAGTTCGCTTTAAATAGAAGTAAAAATGATAGGTTATATGTTTGTCTCTAGAATGAAAGATGGAGGAGAGCAGTGTGGGAGAGGAATCTGAAAATGCTCGGACAGCACAACCAGGAATACAGCCAAGGGAAACTCAGCTTTGCGACGGCAATGAATGCCATTGGTGCCTGGTGAGTGTGGCTGGGGTTCCTGAACCTTTTGTTCTTTCTCTCTTTGGTACTTTGCCAAAGAATTCTCATCCTTGTCAACATTCTACTTTCTTTTCCTTGAAGACCAGTGAAGAATTCAGACACATGATGAATGATGAATGACCTTAAAATCCAGAAGGACACAGGTGGGAAAGTGTTTGAAATACCCTTCTTTGCTGATCTCATTGTACCTGTGGACAGGAGACAGACAGCCAGGGAAAGTCCTATGAGTTTGAAGGATCACTTCTCACCAAGGTTCTCTCCAAGAGTAAAGCCGAAAAGAAAACAGCAGCTCTTCTGTAGTTCCCTGCTGGGGAACAACACACCCTTGCCGTATTTTACAAGAGTTTTCAGATTCATGGGATGTTGGCAAAATCTTACTGTTTGTTGTTCAGGCCGAGAGCTTTCTAATTTGGTTTCAGTGTTGGTGTGCTTCTGGTTGGCCTTTAAGTGCAGCCAGTGCCCTTGAAGGACACAGGTTCTGGAAAACAGGCAAAATTGTGTCACTAAGTGTGCAGAACCCGCTGGACTGTTCTTGGTCTCAAGGCAGTGAGGGCTGCTGTGGTGGCCTGATGAATTACACCTTCCAGCATGTTCCGAACAACGGAGGC